>PVKU01007979.1:0-79376 GCA_004027475.1 Anoura caudifer
TTTTTTTTTTGCATATGAACATTGGATTTTTCTAAGCATTCTTTGATAAAAAAAGAGACTACCCTTTTCCCACCGACTGGCTTTTGCACCTTTATCAGTGTGTGGGGTTTATTTTGGGAGTCTATATTGATCTAATGATCAATGACTGATCAATGACTGAATGATCAATGACTCAATTCTCTACCTTTACAATAATATCACAGTGTCTTAATTCCTGTAGCCAGGATCAGCTACATAATTGGTGGGGTGCAGTATAAAATGAAGTATGGGTCCCTTTGTTGAAAAATTATTGAGAATTTCAAGGCAGTGACAGCACAATACTACACCAAGCATAGGGCTCTTCTAAGAAGCTGTCCTTGAATGTAGCCTTAGAATATATTTCAAAATCAAAGTCCGGGAGGGGTAATATTTCAACTTTGTTTTTCCTTTTCAAAATTGTTTTGGATATTCTGGATTCCTTGTATTTTCATATGAAGTTTAAAAACAGCTTGTAGATTAAAAAGAAACATGCTAGAATTTTTATTGGTAATGCTGGAAATGTATCAATCAGTTTTGGGGAGGATAATACTGAGTCTTCAATACCAACAGTACTGAGTCTCCAGAACAACTTAGGACTATTCAGCTTATTTGTTTTCCCAAGTGAGTTCTGTAGTTGATGCCTTGTATGGAATTTTTCCATTTTATCAACACTGTCAAATTTCTTGGCATACAGTTATTCCTATTCTCTTATTCTCTTTTTGATATGTGTAAAATCTCTAGTGATGTGTCTCTCATTTCTGATATTGGCAATTTATATCTCTTCTTCTTTTCTTGGTCAATGTAGTTAGAGTTTTATTGATTTTATTAGGGAATCATTTTTTGGTTTCATTTTTTTATTTTATTGTTTTTATGTTTTTTTGTTTTATTGATTTCTGCTATTATTTGAATTATTTCTTTTCCCTTATATACCTTTTATTTAAATTCCTCTTCCCTTTCTAGTTTCTTAAGGTGGAAACTGTGTTTGACCTAACCTCTTTCTTCTTTTTCAATATAAGTGGTATTTAGTGGTATATCCCCTCCCCCATTATTGCTGTGGCATCCCACAAATTTTTACGTGTTGTGTTCGCATTTTTATTAGAACAGTTGAATTTCATTTGCATTCATTTCATTTCAAATTGCATTTTATTTGAACAGTTGAAAACATTTTTATTTATATTCTTTTTAAATTTTATTTATTTTTAATTTTTAATTTTTTTATTGTTGTTCAAGTACAGTTTTCTGCCTTTCCTCCCAGCCTGCCCCACCACCCCAGCCCTTCCCACCTCCTTCCCCTGTTCCCCCCCTTGTTATCATCCACGTGTCCTTTATACTTGTTCCTGTAAACCCTTTACCCTTTTCCCCCATTATTCCTTCCCCTGTCACCTCTGGTCACTATCAGCCCTTTCTCAATTTCAATGTCTTTGGTTACATTTTGCTTGCCTGGTAATTTTGTTGATTAGGTTCCAGTTAAAGGTGAGATCATATGGTATTTGTCTTTCACTGCCTGGCTTATTTCACTTAGCATAATGATCTCCAGTTCTATCCATGCTGTTGCGAAGGGTAGGAACTCCTTCTTTCTCTCTACTGTGTAGAATTCCATTGTGTAAGCGTACCATAGTTTTTTGATCCATTCATTTACTGATGGGCACTTAGGTTGCTACCAGCACTTGGCTATTGTAAATTGTGCTGCTATAAACACTGGGGTGCATAGGTTCTTTTGGATTGGTGTTTCAGGGTTTTTAGGATACAATCCTAGCAGTGGAATTCCTGGGTCAAAAGGCCATTTTTAGTTTTTTGAGGAAATTCCATAATGTTTTCCATAGTGTTTGCACCAGTCTGCAGTCCCACCAACAGTGAAGTAGGGTTCCCTTTTCTCCACAATCTCTCCAACACTTGTTGTTTGTTGCTTTGTTTATGATGGCCATTCTCAACAGTTTGAAGTGGTATCTCATTGTGGTTTTAATTTGCATCTCTCTGATGGCTAATGATACTGAATATCTTTTCATATGTCTCTGGATCCTCTGTATGTCCTCCTTGGAGAAGTGTCTGTTCAAGTCCTTTGCCTATTTTTTAATTGGGTTGCTTGTTTTCTTAGAATGGAGTCATGTGAGTTCTTTATATATTTTGGAGATCAAACCCTTGTCGGAGGTATCATTGGCAAATATGTTTTCCCATATGGTTGGATCTCTTTTCATTTAAATGTTTGGAAAAGAGAAAACAAAACTGTCATTGTTTGCAGATGACATGATGATGTACATAGAAAATTCTATAGACTCCACCAAAAAACTGCTTGACCTAATAAGTGAATTTAGCAAAATAGTGGGATACAAAGTCAATATTCAGAAATCAAAGGCATTTTTGTATACCAATAATGAAATATCAGAAACAGAAATCAGGAAAAATATCCTATTTGATATAGCAACAAGAAAAATAAAATACCTAGGAATAAACCTAACCAAGGAGGTAAAAGACCTGTACTCAGAAAATTATACAACACTGAAGAAAGAAATCAAGGAAGACAGAAACAAATGGAAACATATACTATGTTCATGGATCAGAAGAATTATCATCAAAATGTCCATACTACCCAAAGCAACTTACAGATTCAGTGAAATACCTGTTAAAGTACCAATGGCATATTTCACAGTTATAGAACAAACACTTTAAAAATTTATATGGAATCATAAATGTCCTGAATAGCTGCAGCAATTTTGAGAAAGAAGAGCAAAGTAGGAAGGATCACAATACCTGGTATCAAACTGTATCATAAGGCCACTGTAATCAAAACAGCCTGGTATTGGCATAAGAACAGATACATAGATCAATGGAATAGAATAGAGAGCCCAGAAATAAACCCAAGTCTACGATCAATTAATATTTGAGAAAGGGGCAACAGCATAAAATGGAGCACAAATAGCCTCTTCAACAAATGATGTTGGGAGAGCTGGACAGCTACATGCAAAAAAATGAAGCTCCATCACCAGCTTACACCATACACAAAAATAAATTCAAGGTGGATAAAAGACTTAAATATAAGTTGTAATACTTTAAAAGTCCTAGAGGAGAACATAGGCAGGAAAATATCAGATATTCCATGGAGCAATATTTTCACTTATATGTCCCTTAGAGCAAGAAGCTTTTTATTTTGATGAGATCCCATTTATTTATTCTTTCTCTTGCTCTTATCCCTTGCTCTTATCCCTTGCTCTAAGGGACATATAGGAAAGAATAAATAAATGGGATCTCATCAAAATAAAAAGCTTCTGCATGACTAAAGAAAACAATTGAAAACATTTTTTAATTAAAGAAATTTTCTTCTTTAACTCGTAGGTTATTTAGAAATGTGTTAGTCTACAAATATTTGAGGATATTGCAAACATCTTTCCATTGTGTGTTTTTAATTTAATTCTGTTGTCAGAGAACATTATTTGTAGAACTTGAATTCTTTCAAATGTATTGGGATTTGTTTTATCAGTGACAGTGGTTTATTTTGGTGAATACTCAATGTGCACTTGAGAAGGATGTTGTTGAATGAAATGTTTTTATCAATTTCAATTAGGGCAAGTCGGTTGATGGTGTTGAAATCTTTTATATCCTTCCTGATTTTCTGGCTATTTTTTCTATCAATTTATGAAATTATCCACCTGTAATTGTGGATTTTCCTATTTCTCCTTACAGTTCCATCTGCATGTATTTTGAAGCTGTTATTACACGCAAAAACATTTTGGATTGTTATGTCTTCCTGAGATAGTAAACTCTTTAACATTGTGAAATGCCCCTCTTTGTCCCTGCTAATATTCTTTCCTCCAAAATGTACTTTGTCTTGTATTCATATAGACACCCCAGTATTTCTTTTTTGGTTAGTAAATACTTTCCATCCCTTTACTTTTACCCTGCTTGTGACTTTTTACTTAAAGTGTATTTCTTATGGGTACACAGCTGTGTGATACATATTTTTTAAACCCAATTTGACAATGTTTCCCTTTAATTTGGGTGTTTAGACCCTTCCATGTAATGAGATTTGATGTGTTAGGGTTTACTCTTTCCTTTGCCATTTGTTTTCTGGTCCTCATTGTTCTTTCTTCCTTTCTCACACATCTTCTTCCTTCTTTTGGATTATTTGAACATTTCTTATTAGTTCACTTTATAGTCTTTCTTAGATTATTAGCTACAACTTTTGTTTTAATATTTTAGTGGTTCCTTTACAGTTTACTTTACGCATCCTTAAGTTATCACAGTCTAAGTGATACATCACTTAATGTATAGTATTAGAACCTATAATAATATTATTCAATACTTCCATTTTTTATACTATTGGTGTCATGCATTTAATGTGTTATAAATACCATAAAACATTGTAATTATTTTTCTTTAAATAGTTACTTTTAAAGAGATCTAAATAATAAGAAAAATATCTTGTATGTTTTCCCATCTGTTCCCATTTCCAGTGTTCGTTCCTTTGTGTTGCAGATCTGGATTTCCATCTGGCATCATTTTCCTTCTGCCTGGAAAACTTCCTTTGACATATCTTTCACTGTGGACCTACTGGTGATGAATTCTTTGTGCTTTGTATGTATAAAAAGGTCCTTATTTTGTTATCATTTAAAAATTATGTTTTTCTGGGTTTAGATTTCTACGTTGGCAATTTGATCTTTGTTTCCAGTACTTTACCAGTCACTGTGTTGTCCATTCCCTTGCGCTGTTTACTAAAGGAAGTGTACTGTCATCATTATTTTTGTTTTTCTTTGTATAATGTATTATTTTCTTCCTGCCATTTTAAGATTTTCTCCTTATCTCTGGTTTTGAGGATTTTCATTATGGTGTGACTTTCTGTAGTTTTCTTCCTGTTTCTTGTGCTTATAATTGATTGAGCTTCTTGAATCTGTGAGATTATATTTTTCATTAACTTCAGAAAATGGTTAACCATTATTTTTTGCATCCCGTACTCTCTTCACTGTTTTAGAGGATTCAGTTTTGTTCCTACTAGGTCACTTGAAGTTGTCCAGCTCACTACTACATTTCTACATTTTTAAATTATGTTTTCTCTATGTCTTTCATTTTAGACAATTTCTACTGTGATGTGCTTAAGTTTACTAATCTTTTCTTCTTTAGTGTCCGTTTTCCTGTGAATGTTATGTAGTGTTGATTTCATTTTAAACATTGTATTTACTGTATTTTCATCTAAACATTTGACTTGGTTTATTTTTATATCTTCTGTTTCTTTACTTAACTTTTGGTATGCATGAACTATAGTTATAATTCCTCTTTTAGTGTATTTGTTAATTCTAACATCTGGACCATTTCTGGGTTGACTTAAAACGATTTTTCTTATTCCTGTGCTTTATATTTTTCTGCTTCTTTGTATAATCTTTGGTAATCTTTGATTAGATGTTAGACATTGCAATATATTATGTTGTTTAGTGCTGGATATTTTTATATTTCTATCAGTATTCTTGGGCTTTGTTGTGGGATGCCATTAAATTATTTGGAAACAGTCTGATTGTTTTGTATCTTGCTTTTAAGATTTGCAATACAGCACCAACATGGCATTTATGTCTAGGGCTATTTACTTTTCATCAATGAAGCAAAACCCTTCTGTGAACTCTACCCAGTGCTCCATGAATTATGAGGTTTGCAAGGATGGCTGATGGTAACAAACACTATTCCCAGCACTGTGTACATGAGGGGCTCCTTCCTCTATTCCTTTTGGATGGCTCTCTCTCTGGACTCAGGTAGTTTCATCTAATGCATGTACTTATTAGTGCTCAAGGGGGAACCTCTTTAGGCCTCCAGGGTTCTCTCTGTGTTTAGCGTTTTCTTCTCCAGAATTCTTTCCTGCAAACTCTAGCCACCTTAATATCCCTAGATTCTCAGCTCCATCTCTATCCAGGTTGTCCAACAGGTTCTGCTTGGGTTCCTTGTCTCAGTTCTGTGGCCTGGAAATTTCATCAAGGCAATACTTCTAGGGCAGTCATATGGATTACATAGTTTGCTTCTTTTCTCTCTAGGATTATTGTCCTTCATTGACTGATGCCCAGTATTTTGAAAACCATTGTTACATATATTTTGTTCTGTTTTGTTTTGCTTTTATTATGTCAACTTGGAGGTTGGAGGGTAAATCTAGTTCCTTACACTTTTTTATTTTTTTGACATTACTTCTCAGTCTC
This sequence comes from Anoura caudifer, assembly GCA_004027475.1. Lineage (NCBI taxonomy): Eukaryota > Metazoa > Chordata > Mammalia > Chiroptera > Phyllostomidae > Anoura > Anoura caudifer. The sequence continues at coordinate 6,186 of PVKU01007979.1, forward strand.
TGGCTTAAGTTTAGATATATATTTATGTTTTTCTCTAAGTAAAGGATAGGTGCTCTATTTTGTTCACAGTTTTGGTAGAAACAAGTGAATGAATAATTAAATGAAAAGTGTGGTCTAAAGGAAATGATGATAATGAACATGGGAGTCTTGAAGCCTTTTATAATAAACTATGAAGTTTTCTTGACTTAGAATTGGTCCATATTAATTGTTAAAAGCTTTTTTCTAAAGAACTTGAAGCTTTGTACTGATAATTGTCCACTGTTCCTTGTAGTCTTTGAAGGGTCCTTTCTCCTTATATTGCAGAAGAGAAAGTAGAAAATTTCAGACTTTTTTGGAGTGTCAAGAAAATTTTGTTAGCATTATAAAATCAATGAGACTATTGAAGCTTTTCAATTCTAGAAAATATTGAATGTGTATATTGGAGTATAGATTTTAATTTCTTCTGGGTAGTCTGGTAATACTTATGAGAATCATAATTTAAACTTTTTTAACCATATATATGTTCCAGTTTTATTGAGATAATTGGTATATAATATTGTATTAGTTTAAGATATACAACATAAGATTTGATATATACATATATGCAAGTGATCATCACAATAAGTTTAGTTAACATCCATTACCTCACATAGTTACTTTTTCTGGTCTGTGTATGGTAATAACCTTTAACATATACTCTCAGCAACTTTTGAATATACAGTACAGTATTGTTAACTATAGTCATCATGTTGTACAGTATATTACATAATTTAAATCTAAGTTCTTCATATATATATTTCTTTTTTATCAGTTCTAAAAGGACTCTTCCTCATGTTCATTATTACAAATTCTCTTTGAGAATGACTGAAGTGATAACTTTCAAAAATTATCCCACTCTGCATTTCTCTTAGTTTCTAGTATGAAATATCTCATTTGATTTATGGTTTAACAGTATTTATAACCACAATAGCTCAATTCTGATAAATTTTTATTTTATTAAAAAATATTGATACAAGGTAAATTTTAAACATTATAAAATTCCCCCTTTCACATTATATATCTATCTAACCTTCGGAAAGTTTATATGAAAGTATTTTACCCACTGTTTTGCACTTGCTTTTTTATTAACATATCTTGATGATGTTTCTCTACTAGCACTTATATTTATAACTTTTTTAATTGTTGCAAAATTTTTTGTGTGTATTATAATTTATATAATCAGTCACCAATTTAAGTTTTAAGTAGAATGTTTTATTCAGCTAAAAATATTAGTATCAGCTACACTTATTTTTATATTCAGTATTAAACATCTATAAAGCTTTTAGGATTTGTATTTTATTTCCTTAATTTTCTAGAATTTTTGGGCCACTTCAGTTGGCACTTTAGATCATAATTTTTGGCCACGAGAAAGTATAAAGGCTTTTAAAAGTCCACAAAAGCAGCCTTGACAGCAGCTTCTCTTGGCAAAACACAGCCCAGAACTAAGCCAATAGGTCTTTTCAGCTTTGCTGCATTGCCTTAGAGGCCATGAGTTGTCAGCATCCTTTCCGTAAACGTTTCAAAAGAATGCCTCTGTTCATACTTGGCTGGTGGGATTTAGCAGTTTGGCATACATGCATACCACAGACACATTCTCGTTTGGTGGCCATCCATTGCAAAAACTTTTGAATTCATATTTATCCACACCTGTAAATTTCAGGCTTTTTGAAATTGATATGCACCCTGTGAAATGAGGCATAATATTTTCTAAAGCAAGGTTTAGGATTACTAAGAAATTTCTGAGACTATTTTGCAATGGGCTTTATAAAGGAACATTTTTAAAAAATCATAAAGAAGAAAGATCACCTTAAAAATACTATAAATATGCTAGGTATTTAACACTTTTTCTTCTAAAAGCCTCTTTTTAAGATATTACCAAATTAAATGTCACTGCAGCCATGGAAGAATGAGGATTAGAGGAGGAATCACAGGCATTTGTGGGCTCCCCATTTTCCCTCCAAGAGAAAAGGAAGGACAACTGATATTTATTGCTCAAATCCATTAGGAAAATCACGTATCAAACATTGTCTCTTGAAATTCTCAGAGCAATAGTGTGAGGGAAGTGTTTTGGACCTGGGATTCAGTGATTCAGCTAGGAGTTCGAACAAGCTCATGTAGTGAGCAAGTGACAAAGCCAGATTTGAACCCAGATCTATCTTTTACCAAATTCTGTGCTTGTCTCCTCAAGAAAGATTGTTTCTGCTACAGGATAGCTCTTGCATGTGTGCACACTTGTGTGTCTGGAAACTTGTTCTGGAATTCTCAAGCATATTATACCCAATGAAAGAAAACAAATTCACATAACCTGCCTTTGTTGTTGAAGAGAAAAACAATAAATTTTAAGGTGAGTGTGAGTCCACTACTTTGTAGTCCCCACTGTTCTATTTGCTAAAATTGGTGGGAGATGGGGGTCTGACTATGAATTTGATCTTTGACAATTTAGAGAAAAAGGCGCATTTTAAAACTGTATGCTCTCTCTTTGGTTGTCACGGGAACTAGAAGAAAGGGAGCAGGGTCCTCGAAGAATGGATGCAGAGTCTAAATAAGGAAGGATATGTTAGTAGGAGATGGCCTGTGGTCAGGACTGGAGCTGAATTTTTTGAAACAGTGATGTCTCCCATAAAATTCAAAATGATGTCCTGTTCTATATTATAGCGATTTGTTTTTTATTATTAACTCTTCAGTTAATTGCTTTACATAATAGCTTTGTGTTGCTTTTATTTGGGGTAATGAGGAAGGGGATGGTGTCCATGGTGGGGCAAAATAGTAAGAAAAGGGGAGAGCAGCCACAGGAGGCCACACAGTGAGTAGCAACGATGAATTAGGCACAGGTAGTGATGTAAGGGAACAGGTAGGGGGTTTTACTTCTCTTCCAGATCCCGGTTCTGCTCTGCTCTGCAACTAACTCCTCAGTAATGTTAGGACATTACACTGACCGTGCTAGGTGGTAGAGCAATTGGAAATTCCATGAAGGAGGCTGGGAGATTTGGGAACACTTGATTTAAATGACTTTCATACTCGTTTGGCTTTCTTGTTTCCTTATTTGGGTAGTTATATTATGAGACATTTCACAAAAATAATTCTGTAGTTAACCCTCCAGAGGTCTGGGGGGGACAGCTTATGACATTGTCCTTATGACAGTTAGTGCCTTATAAGATATAGAAACTGCTGAATTGCTTTCTTTCTTCCTTCGTTTCTTCTTTCTTTTTCATATTCGGGAGGTTATATGTGCAGATGGGTAGAATTTTTACGTGTAGAAAGTGGCTTTCTTACAAAGTGTTTAAAATTCCTAAAGAATGTGTTTGAGGTTTTCAAAACAGTCTCCTTGATATAAGAAGACTGAGAAATCAAGGCCCAAAGGGAGTCACGTCTTGTGGCAGACAGAGGAACCTGTGCACTCAGGCTAGGGAGGGAGGACCTGTGTGTTTGCCGGGATGTGGAATCGGTCGTTGTCTCCACGGAATCCTGCGTGTGTTTTCCTGTTGAAGGTATTGATGGGAAATCAACGTAACAGGATTAAAGAAAATTTCCATTTTACTTTAAGCTAAATTCAAATAATGTAACTCGATTTAAAAAATAAGCAAAAATGTTAATGCTTTAGTTATCTATTTCTTTGAGCCTCTCTAAATTAAGTCTCTGTATTTAAAATCTTAAGTAGATTATTCTCTTTCTTAGTTTGGGGGGGAGGTGTGAAAGGATTTGCTCTTCTTCCCAAGAGCAAAGTAGTCTTACTCATTATTTTTTTTCCTTAACAAATTCTCCTCTGGACTGCCATTTATGAATCTCAGTGTAAATGACCCTTTCTTAATGCCTGCAACTAAAGTGTGTAATACTTTATATAATTTTTCTGGTGTATTTGAGTAAATTATTGCAGTATTTCCCTGGTCTACCCATTCGTTAGAAACTAAATTGACAATACAAAACCATTTGAATATTTAGAGCATTTTTATCTACCTAATGTAAGTCAAATAATAACAAATTCTTACACAACTCCATTAAGAGAGATGGTTACGTCCTTGCTCAGAGCACGGACTTTGACATGAAAGGTCTGGGTTTGAATGCAAGTGCCACCACTTACGAGCTGGGTGAAGCTGGGCGGATTCCTGAATCTCTTGGGATATGGTTACCTCATCTAGAAAGTGGCAATTAAGTAGCAAGTCCTTTATCTAGTTGTTGTAAGAATTAAATGAGCTGATACATAGAAAGCAATTAGAATAGTGCATGGAATACAGTTATTACTTAAGGTTAGTAAATGATGTTTTAAAACCAAACTCATGCAAAATTTATCCCATGGTGCTTAATATTTTTAACATTAAAAATGACAGTGAAAAGCAATGTAGTTTAATATTTAATAGCAAAATACCACACTGAAATCATCTCTGTTTAATGCAGTGCTATGTAGATTTAAATTATCCTTGATGTTACCTGCATTATCACAATTGTTGCAGAAAATTGTTTAATTAAACGTTTCTCCTCAGGCAGCATAAAGCATGAATACTAAAATACTAAATGATGAACAAGTATACAGGCATCATTATCATAGCATACATTTTATTTATAATTTTACTAATAATAAGCATTTTTAAAACAAAATAACACATTTCTAAGATAATTATATAAAATATCTTTATCCTTTTTGCCAATCTTAAGATTTTTCTCTTCAATTGAGTTCATTTTAAAATAAGGAAAACCAATAGGGCACTTTTATACATCATTGTTCTTGGCTAGTGTTTTTATACCTGGTGAGTGTTTTATAGCTTCGTCCTGGTGAATGTTTTCCCCATTTGTGGGGGGGGGGGGCTCAAATCTATGAATTATAATCTGTGATTTTTCAGTAGTTTTTTATTTCTAAGTCTTATTACATTTTCACCCCACTTAACATCCTCTTTGACATATCTGTGAGGTGATAATGGAAACAAGATTTATTTTACAAACATGGAAGCTGATTTGGGAAACTTTAAATAACATGCTAATGCCCTAAACTGAGTGTTGAGAAGAGATGGAGCGTAGCCTCATTGGTTTCCACAGGGTAGCTTCATTCTGGGGTGTGAGGGCATGTTCTAGGATTGTTCCAGGACAGTGGTTTCCTCCACTTGGGTTTGGGCACAGCCAGTGACTTGTTTCTAACCAATAAAACATGGTAAAGGCGATGAGGTAGACGTGATTATGGTGATGTGCTTACATCACATAAGATTGTCTTGCTTGTCTTGGGGGTAGACTCTCTCTCATTAATTCTGAAGAAGCAAGTCGATATGTTGTAAAAAGTCCACATGACAAGAGACAAAGGCCCACAGTCTGGGAACCCAGAAGCTACTGATTACCACTAATAGCAGTTTAAGTGAAGAAGTGGATCCTTCACGTGAACTTCAGGTGAGACTCCCTGGCTGACACTTTGACTGTAACCCGTAGAATACTCAGCTGAGCTGTACTCAAACTTCTGACCCACAAAAACTGTGAGATAATTAATGTGGGTTTTTAAGAAGTGTACTAAGTTTGTGGTAACAGATAGGTAGATGATGACTACAGATTTTGGCACCAGAAGTTGGGTGATGTCATAACAAATATCTAAAATGTAGTAGTAATTTTGGAACTGGGTAGTGGGTAGAGGCTGGAAAAATGTTCAGAGGCAGGAAGCCTGGTATAAAAAGTCTAAATTGCTTGCAGTAGATTGGTCATATAAATCTGGACTTTAAGGATACTGCTGATAGGGTTCAAAAGTAAGTGGAAGGTGGGTTATTGGAAGTTGGAGAAAGAGGAGTCTTTATTATGTAATGGAAAATGGTCTCCTGCAAGTCTGTGGGAAAAATAAACTATAAGTGTAAGATGCACTTATAGTTATCTAGCTAAGGAGATTTTCAAGAAAATTGTTCAATATGCTGTCTGGTTTCTCCCTGCTTGGGAAAATGCAAGATAAATTGAGGGAGATAAAATGCAAGGTAAAATAGGAGGGCAATAAATTGAGGGAAGAACTGTTACAACGGAGTCAGGGCTTGATGATTTGGGAAACCCTCACTTCCAGAAGCAAAGACACTGAATTTGAGAAATGGTTCCAAGTGCTGTCCTCAATGCCAGGTCTAGAGGAACAGATGAGGGTGTGGCTGTGTAACCTTTTGTTGAAACTTCGCATAAAAGGGCTGGAGTAGCATCCAATCAAACAAAGGGCCTTTTCAAGAGATTGACATTGTGCCCCATGAAACTTGGTGATCAAAGTGTTCATGGGCCTCTAGGACACTTAAAGCATTGTTCCTTTGTCGAATGGAATGAACTTCAGTGAAATTCACAGAAAACCCGTAAAGTATGTGAGAGAATGGTTTTAGGAAAAACAACGTTAGTTTGGACTAAAAGGGGCAGAGAAAGTAGAAAGCAAAAGAGGCTGTGGGAACCCTCAAATTCTACAGGCAAGAGGCAGGCTGTTTAAAATAACTTGTGAAATTAGCATGTGTTAATTTTCACAAACTAACACAAGTGACCACACCCACGGAAGGAAATATGTCTCAGAGGACACTAATCTTTCTTTCCTGGCTGTAGTGACTTTAATCTGATAACATCTAAGGAAGCCCCTTCAGCTTTTAGGAGAAAAAAAAAATTAAATACGTGGCACATTTGTGTTATTTTGAAGGTGATCTTCCTTTTCTTCTTTATGTATTTTCAAAATGTTCCTTTGATCAAGCCCATTGCCAAATAGTATCAGCAGGCAAAGCCAAGAGCCCAGAGGGAGTACACAAGAGCCAAGAAGAATTATCCTAGTCTTCGAGGTCTAGTCAAGGAGCTGTCAACCTTTACCAGGATGACTCCTTCATACTTTCTATTCCCCCCTTTTTTAACAGGAAAGAATATATATATCTCTTTATAGATGTATAGATATTTTCCTTTTTCTTTTTTAAATCCTTACCTGAGGATATATTTATTATTTTAGAGAGAGAGGGAGAGAGAGAGAGAGAAACATCAATTCGAGAGAGAAACATTGATTGGTTGCTTCCCATACACACCCCAACCAGGGATGGAACACACAACCTGGGTATGTGGCCTGACCATGTTGGAATCCCACAACCTTTTGGTGTATGGGATGATGCGTCAATCAACCATACCACCCAGCCAGGGCCAGATGCTTTCTTATGTCTGTTCAACCGTTGTATGTTGTGTTTGTGGAGGGGTTGGGGGAAACAGATAACTTGTCCCTTCAGTCAATCTCATGGACTGACAGAGCAACCTAACCAGCCATCATCACCTGGACCTGGTGATGAGATTCTGCACCTTGTGCAGATACTGTAATGGGATGGATTCTGCGGGACCTTGGGATGGTGGAAAGAGCATGACATGTCATGAGCCAGAGGGCAGACTGTGGCCAACAGACTGTGTGGTGCCCCCATGATCCCCACCTCCCCGTATCTGTGACTTTATGCAGTCAGTTCCCCATAGGTGTAGGTGGGTCTTTGACTTTGCTTCTAACCAATAGAATGTGGCAAAGTGATGGAGGTACATGATTATGTGGATGTGCATATTACATAAGATTGTAATTCCACAAAGAGATTTTCTCTCCCTTGCTGGTTTTGCAGAAACAAGCTGCCATGCTGTAAGCTGCCCATGAATAAGGTCACATGGCAAGAAACTGAGGTCAGCTCTGGCCAACAGCCAATAAGAAACTAAGATCCCCAGGCCAGCATTTCTAAGGAACTGAATGATGCCAATAATCACATGAGTTAGGAAGAGGTCTGTCCCGGCTTGAGCCTCAGATGAGAGTGCAGTCCTGGCCCACACCTTGCTCGCAGCCTTGCAGAGGACCCAGGTAAACTGTGCCCACGCTGCCGACCCCTAGGGTATGAGATGATAAATGTGTGCTTTCTTAGGGAACTAAGTTTGGGATAATAATGTTGCACAGTAACAGATGAATAATGCATGGGATTTACTAAAATTTACATTCCATGATTGCAAATAATGTTGTTGGTATCCCCAGCACCTATAAATGTGTCTGAAATATAAAGGCATTCAATAAATATTCATAGGGATTAAAGAATGGGGAAGGAAGGAAGAAAGTGAGGGAAAGACGTTTGGCTCACACCTGTGTCAACCGTATTTGGTTATTTATAGTGAATTAAGAGGCTTGCATGTAGGTGTTTGGACAATTTGATAAACCCAGAGAAATTAAGTTCAAAAGATCCAGAATGTCTTTCAACTCATATGCTGTGTATATGACTCTTTTTTTCACTTTAATCTTAATGTCTTTATTTGTAGAAATCTGGAACATTAAGGCACAGTTAAGATTAAAAGTGCAGTTTTCAGGATAAACATAAAAAAAGTAATATGCGTTTTTAGCTTATAGAATAGAATACATTAAAATCGGAACATGATTTAAGAGGATTGGCATCAACTAATGAATGGGTGCTCGATGGGTTCCAGGGAGGCTGTGAAGGGTTGTTGGTGTACACTCCCAAGTGCTTCGGTTTGCTTCTGCGGAGGGCAGCCGCATGATCCCTGGAGCCTTCTTCTGAGTACCGTGGTCAAAGAGCTGCAGTAGCCAGGGGCACCACACAGTGTGGGGCTTCTTCTGTTCTAAACTTCTGGTATGAAAGGCTGGGCTTTTCACAGATGAAAAGCAAGTAGGTCACAATTCTTTACAATACCCAAGTTTTAAGAAAAAAGCCACCTCATTTTTTGATGTCCATATATTATGTACATTTTTTCAATTGTAGGAAGCTTTAAAAACATATGTACACATAATAGATTATGAGAGTGTCTAAACTAGGACACAGAATTTGGGGACCTTTCGAGTTATGGTGAAAAAATCATGTGGCAATACTGGGTAGCTAATGCTTTGAGTAATTATGATGTGCTCAGCTCTGTTCTAATTGCTTTATATGTATTAATACACTTAATCCTTATAATAATTCTATGAAGTAGGTACAGTTATGGTCATCTCCATTGGTTACATGTAGAACCTGAGGCACAGGGAGTTAGATAAGTGGACTTATGGCCACATGATGAGGGAGTGGTAAAGTCAAGATCTAAACTCAGAGAATCTGGCTACGGAGCCTGTGATGGAACCCAGAGGTCTCTTTCATAGTTATGCAGAATAACTTATTTATATAATGTAAGATATACCTAGATGATTATTGCCTTGTTATCTAACTATTTACTGTAATAAACTCTCTGAGACTTTCCCATTTTTATTGAGAATTTGTAATCATTTGAAAAAGTACAATGAAGTTTAATAGTGTTAACTACTTTGAGAAGAAACTATCTTATAACTCTTTTGAAAAGAGAAATCATTTATTTGTTTAACATATCCTCTTAACTAAAAATGCTTTCTCTAGGCATGGTTATTATTCTTGTTTCACTTATTCTGTCTCAGGGTTTGTACTTGGTGAATGTGCCTGGATGAGGGTCAAGGGCAAGTTTTGAGATGTTCTTCCCTTTAGGAGTCCACGCTGCCTTGAATGACTTTATCTTGGGTAATTCCAGGACTGGATCCAGTAATGATGCATGAGCTATAAAACATAGTAAGGAAAATATCTTATTATACTTAATGCATGCTTTTAAAACCTTGTTTTAAGTGAAATATTTTAATACTTATGCTCAGGCATTTTAATGGCAGGATTAATTTTGATAGAAGAAGCATTTGCAGGATAAAAAAGCATAATCAATGCTTTTCAGATAACCCAGATGAAATGGAAATCTAGCAACTGATATCACAAATGAACAGAACTGTGGCTTAGCTGTATGGAAGGCATAGCACTTGGGAGGCAAGTGTGCAGCAAACTTTGCTTTAATACATCCAAGTTAATACATAAAATAAGATTGCTGAGGGGGAGATTTCTAAATTATTTCAGTTAACCTTTTTTTTTTTGAATACCGTTAAGCTGGAGAAAAAGCAACTGTTTACTTGCAAATAATTGATATGCTAATTTTAGATAATTATTTTCTAGGCATTAAACCAAATCTCATAAGAACCACTATTGTAGTAGTTCTTTGATTAGTTTGAATTACCTCAGGTACTTGGAATTTTTTCAAAGACTGTATTTCCTTAACATATCCCATAATTTAACATTTCCATTCTTTCTGGTTGTTCTTTCTTTGGCTACTCCAAGGGGTTGCTCTTAAGTACTACTCTAATTTACAGGCTGCATAGTTTCAATTCCTATCCATAATTGTGTGAAAATAAAGCAATTGTTCAATGGGTAGTAATATGAATGCATAAATATGTCCCCACTGAAGCATTAATATAATTTACTGTACGTTCAACAAAATTAAAGCAACCAATAAGGAATATAATTCTTATTTATGTTCTGAAATGATGGTAACACAAAGCTTTGTTACCTGTTTTGTAAGTGTAACCTCCACACTGATTTACGCTCTTTTAAAATTCTACAGACACTATAAACTATATATTAAGTTTTTATTGCTGAATTAGAACTTTTTTGGTTAGGTGTAGAATAAGAATAAATATTTTCAAAGGACTTCATACTTGTCCCTCTCTCCCACCTTTGAAGCTCCTTAGTACTTGGAGGTGGGGCCTTTGGGAGGTAATTAGGTCATGAGGGTGGAGCCCTCATGGTGGGATTAGTGCCCTTTTTACAAGAGACACACATGTTGCTTTTTTTCTTGCTGCCAGGTGAGGATCCAATAAGATGCCCATATGCAAACCAGAGAAAGGACACCCACTAGAACCCAACCATGTCAGCACCCCAATCTTGAACTTCCACCCCCCAGACCTGTGAGAAATAAATATTTGTTGTGTAAGCCACCCAGTCTATGGTGTTTGTTATAACATCCTGAGCAGCTTAAGATAGTCCATAAAGTAGAAAATATAATAATATAATATCTCCTGAACTCCATGTAAAATTAGCCACTAATTTACATCAGTATGTGGTAAAGATATATAAGCACAATGTACACTGCATAAGGTGTACACATATCAAGGCAGAGTAGGTAATAATGTTTCTCTTTTATTTTAATTTAACTAAGTTTTAAAAAGTGTTATTTATTCATTTTTAGAGAGAGAAGAAGAAAGGAGGGGTAAAGAGAGGGAGAGAAACACTGGCGTGTGGTGGGTTGCCTCTCACATGCCCCCATCTGGGAACCTGGCCTGCAGTCCTGGCATGTGCCCTGAGCAGGAATCGAACCAGCAACCTTTTAATTCACAGGTTGGTGCTCAATCCACTGAGCCACACCAGCCAGGGCATAATGTTTATCTTAAATTATCTAGAGCCAGTTAGGTTCTTTTGGTTTTATAATTTGGCTGGTTTTTTTTTTTTTGTCCTGACTGCTTATTTATTTCAAGTTTTACAACGTGTATTTCTCTTTCGAGGAAATGTAGACAACTGATATTGGGATAGAGCTTAAATGGCAAGAAGCACATAACTGTAGTAAAAGATAGACATTAGAAATAATACTTGGCTCACTTTAAATTTTATTGGAATTATGTGTCAAGCTAAGATGTGCAAGAGCTGATGGGCTATGAATTAAATTTTATGTTCTCATTTCTGAGAAATCAAAATCAACTTAAGACATCAGTTTTCAATAGTATTTTTATGTGTAACTAAACCATAGAAATATGTAATATTTTGGTAGAATAAAGATACATGCCTTCCAGCCTCTTGAGACATCCGTCTTCATGAAAGAGATAAAGACTACCAGCTTATGAGGTATGTAACCTGGAGACAGTTTCCAATTTCTTCTTACAAGTATGAACGCATGCCATAATAAAGAGCAGCTATCATTTGTTATATACAAAATACGTGGGGTTTTTTTGACATTTTTTTCTGGGTCTAAACAACTACAGGTGATATTTAAGAGAAAACCAGTGTAATGAATTCAATTGAGAAAGTAGAAGATTCTGTATCTCCATAACTTGTGAGAGGTTTCATCATTTCAGTCCCCTGCAGACAGCCCAGTGATCTGTACTTTCCCTGGACTCATATGGCATATGACAGTCATTTGGCCATCAGTTGTGTGCCGAGTTAATATGTAGTCTGTGCGTGTTTGTACACATGTAGGAATATATAGAGACATGAGTATTGTTGTCCTGGTTCCTTGGGAAACATACTCTAAGACTCTGAGATTTACAAGCAGGAAGTTTAATTGGGGAATGCTTTGGGGAACAACGAGAGAAAAACAGGAAAAAGCAAAGGAACACATTGAACTTCAATTGCTACATAAATGCAGGTGCATCGGTCTCTGCTAGTCCTTCAGCGAGAGGCCTAACTTGGGCAAGGCAGCTGTCTTCGCCTGAGGGAGACTGGGGCAGGGGGGAACTTCCTTCTGGGCAGCCCATTGGTTGTCAGCACTTCTGACAACTGATGAAAGGAGAGCCTTGGTCCTGCAGCAAAGAAGGGGAGGTGCACCAGGAAGTTATAGATGCAAGGAGCTTCAGGAGTCAGAGGGGCTGGTTTAAACTGGTTTAAAACTGGTTTCTACTATATACTGGCTGTGTTACCTTGGACAAACTACTGAACTGTTCTGTCCCTACCAAAAGGGGATAAGAATACTGCAGGTATCTCATTGGGTTATTGTGGAAACTGATGAGTTAATATGTGTAAGGTACATAGCAGTTCTTAGAATATTGTGAACACTCTGTAATTGTCAGCTATTATTATTAGAGGTTGCGGTAAAATAGTGAGATCATTTCTAAAACTAATTTACCCATATGAGTATTTGTTTCTGCACAGGCCAGCAGGGACTAGTAGTAAATAATGCCCCAAATCTCTAGTTACTTAAAACACTAAGAATTTATTCCTTTAAACACTGAGAATTTATTTCTAACATATATACATCCTAGTTGGCTGGTGTTTTCTTCACTCTAGGACCCAAGCTGACAGAGCAGACACTAGCTGGTTCATTGCCATTGCTATGGCAGAAAACAAGAGATAGAATTTTATTTTATTTTATTTTATTTTATTTTATTATTTGATTTAAATTTAAATTAAATTAAATTTTTTAAAAAGAGATAGCATTTTAAATGCATGCTGACTCTGAAAACTTTCACCTGGAAATGATACATGGCATTTGCGCTCACTTTTTTTGGGCAAAATGTATCACATGGATACAAATATCTCTGAGGGGATGGGAAGGAAAATTCAATCCCACTCTTTGCTGGAAGGAAAGCCAGAATATCTTCATAACAGTACTAATGGCTGTTATAGTTTAATTTTTAAAATAATGACAGCTAACTTTTCTTGAGCACTTATGTGACTGTATAAATAGCAATACTCTGAAATAGATCCTATTATTCTCCCAATATTGTACATTAAAAAAACAAAACAAGACAAGGCTGAGGCTAGGAGAAAGTTGATCAACAACATACACCTAGCTAGTGATAAGTCAGACTCAGGCCTATCTGATTGTGAAGCTCACACTCATAACCACCATTCTAGATCCTCTCAAGAACTTCAGTTTGGCACCCGTGTGACTCAAAATATTTTCAAAATGTGCTCTATTTTTTAATTTTAAGAAATAGCTGTTGGAGGTTATTATTTAGAGGAGCCTAACTCCCAAAATGTTATGAAGTCTGAAATGTCAGACTTCTTTCTTGTTCCCATGATGGTATTGGATGGTGAAATGGATGAACTGAGTGGTCCTCTTCCATTGGGTAACTCAATCAGACTAATGAAGAATCTACTTTCTTCAGCACAAGAATCTGAAGTGCCTAGGAATTATCTTCCTTCCAGACAGCCTAAAGGATGCCTGTGTACCAGGCCTGGAAATGATGCACATACCTTGTGCTCACACTCTATTGGCTGGAAACTCAGTCACAGAGCTATACCTGTCAGCTACAAGGAAGGTGGGGAAATGCAGTTAGCCATGTGCCTGGTGAGTCTTGCTCATGATACGCTAACTATGCTTCAGTCTTGGGACTGGAGAGACCTTGAGATGGGGAAAATAAATTTGAGGTTAGCAAGGCATATCTCAAGGCTACCTGTGGCCTGCATTCCTCTCTCTTTCTAGTAATCCAGAATAGTGTCTTATTGGGCTTATCCTACTCTCTAACATTTACCCGCATTTCCTAACATGTTTTATAGTTTGCCTTTGTGCTGCTAATGGAAAGGTTATAGTTAGACTTTTTTTTTTTTCCTTGAAACGTGGTGGAACTTTACCTTTAAATAGTCACATGAAGAATGCCTGCATCTTGAGCAAATTAAATCACTACCCACATTTTAACAGGTATTTAACTTGCTAAACAGAATTCTTTATCTTTTTAAAAAATTGCTCTGTGAGCTTTTGTAATCCCTTTTATAGCAGTGATGCAGGATGATGCAGAGGACTGCCTGGTGGAAGCAGTAAATGAGCATGCAGTCTGGCCCAGAGGAATCTTCTCCTGTTTCAGGGGCCCACCAGACAACCAGAAGGCTCTGAGGTCTGGCAAGAGAGCCACTCCTTCAGACTTGTCCTCCAGCCAGGCCCTTGCACACTATAGTAAGTGTTTCCAAGGAGTCTCACAAGGGATGTAATGGGGGAGAGGGAGAGCAGGTTGCTGAACTAGAAGGGAATTTTTAAAGCTGTTGAAATGAATTGGGTTCAACCCTTAGTAACTTCTAGATGCTTCTTCCTTAGGCTGGGCAGGTGCTGCTCTACTGCCTATGATTAATAGTCCTATGATTAATCATAAGATTAACAGAGTCCTGAGATTGGGTCTTGCATTGTCCCATGATTTGAGGGCGGCCACCACTGCTGGGAACATAAAAAAATGTTAAATGCTTCCACAGACATAATATTATTTTGATTCTCTCACCCAGGGAGGGTCAGGGTCCATGTTATTTCTACGCAACTTTGAATACTCTACTCAGTTCAGGGTTTCTGTATTTGCTACATGAAGTGTGTATGATCAATAGCTCTAAAAGCTAGCAAGGCAGATACCTGCATCACTATTTTGTAGAAGATAAAATGAGTTCAGTGATTATATGACTTTCCTTAGATCATATACTTGGTAAAAACACATTAAAGTTTGAAGCAATTTCTTCTGATTCCCTTTTTCATTGTTCTTTCTACCCAACTATGCTGCTTATCATCTTCTTTTGAATGTATTCAAGAGTAGCAAATATTCACTTTTTTTTAGAATAAATTCCACTTTTAGAAATAGCCAAAAGTAGTCCAGTATTAAATGTAGTGAATAAAGTTGGTGACTAAGTTAGATAATGCTATTTTGGATTTTGAAAAATTAGATATATCTACAAACTAACACAGTTTTTGAGGCTTATGAACTGGCATATAATATATCCTAAATATTTGTTAGTTGTATTTTAAAAAATGCAAAAATACTTTGAAACTCATATCTTGACCATGTAACCATGGAACTTTTACCTGTATTAAGATCAGAACCAGATCTAAGGAAATTAAAATCAGAAGCAAGCTAAGAGCAAAAAGTGCAGATTCAAACAATGGCCATATTTCAAACAGAACTTTTTTCCCAATGATTTTTAATAAAGTCTAGTATGCATAACTCAGATTGGGATTTGGTCTTTGAGAAGAGCTATTTATAAATGTGGAAAGAGAATGAACAGTTATTTTTATCCACTATGTGTTAGGTGATTCACCTAATTTAACCCTCAAACCAGTCCATGACACAAATAATATTTTCATTTTAAAGATGAGGGAAAGGCTCATGATTTTCAGTTACTCATCAACTTATACTCAGTAAGTAAATAATGAAGAATCTACACAGAGATTTAGCTAAAAGAATATTTATATTTGTTTCCAATATCACAAAACTGTAAATAATCTCTGTATCCATAAACAGAAGACTGATTAAATAAACTATAATATAAATGGAATACTAGATAGCCCTAAAAAGGATTTACAGAAATACTTTTATTGACATGTAATTAAATGTAGTAGCACTACAATTCATGAAAATATAGCATTATCTCATATCTTTAAATAATATAAATACATACATATTTATATATACACATGTATATTTACACATATACACATACATATTTTTATGTATAATTACTTCCTCTTGTGATTGGAATATAAAAGGGAACAGGAATTAGAATGACTTTAGATTTCATAAAAACAATACTGAAACACAAATAGTGGAGCCACGTCTTCTGCATTCTAAGAGAAAACTATTTCAACCTAGAAATCCATACTTGGCCAAATTGCTGATGAAGTGTAAGGACAGTCTTAAAACATTTACTCTTCTGCACCCTTTCTCGGGAGGCTACTGAAGGATATACCCCATAACAACAAGGAAGGGAGTTACATACAGTCTCTTATATAAGTTTCCTTGCTTATTAAACCTGCCACCCACCAATCTGCAGGGTCTGCTTCTTTTTTCCATCTGTTTGCCCTCCATGTAAGGGCCAGTTTTGGGTTTTACCCAGGGAAGTCTAGAAACCAACTCCAGGAACCTACACTGATACATTCCAGAAAAGATGGTGCAAAAGACTTTAACTCTTTCATGTCCCAACTTGAGCCAATTTCTTATGGCAGGTAAGATCTTAGCTATGGAAAAAGGACATACTTAATAAACAGGGACAACCAGTAGAAAGCTGTTGTGTGTTAATTTTTGGGAATAGAGGCAGGAGAGGCTGCTCAGTGCCCGCTTAGTGGCTGACACTCTACCTTTGTAAGAGGAAAGCTTTGTCATGGAGAATTTAGCCTTGTAGGTGCTGAGAACTCAGCATTTCCAAGGTGCTATGATTATGTATCCTATCATTTTCAGAAGTGGTTTTTAAATGGAAAGTCCATACCACCAGTGAATTTTGGGGAGGCTTATGACAGGGTATTTTGTTAAATTATTGTGGGTCATGGCCAAAGCACAGGTTTGGGAGAGCAGGGGCTGAGTTCTAAGCCTACTTCAGAAAACAATTAGCTTTATGACTCTGGAAAAGGCAATCAGCTTTTCTGAGTCTTTTTATCATCTCTAAAATTTAGAGCTTTGGTCAAAAAACTATGGTACATTTACACAATGGAATTCTATGCAGCAGAGCGAAAGAAAGAAGGTGCTCCTACCCTTTGTGACAGCATGGAAGGAGCTGGGGAGCATCATGCTAAGTGAAATAAGCCAGGCAGTGAGAGACAAATACCATATGATCTCACCTTTAACAGGAACCTAATCAATAAAACAAACAAACAAGCAAAATGTAACCAAAGACACTGAAATTGAGAACAGGCTGACAGTCACCAGACGGGAGAGGGGAAGGAATTTCAGGGGAAAAGGGGAAGGGTTTACAGGAACAAGTATAAAGGACACATGGATGAAAACTAGGGGAGGTGGAAATGGGAGGGAGGTGGGGAGGGCTGGGGTGGTGGGCTGGGATGGGAGTAAAAGACAGAAAACTGTACAAGAACAACAATTAAAATAAAATTTTTTAAAATTTAGAGCTTTGAACTAAATCTCTAGGATTCTTTCCTGGTCTAACATTTGATGTATTTCTTTATGATTCAAAGTACAACCTAATGGGGAAAGTTTATGATGTTCTAATATGGAACCCTAGGTTAGGGGGTGGATAATAAAAATTTATTTATATCATTCTGTCATGAGTAGATGTACTAAAACTGATACAAAACCTGCTAGTAGGGCAGGAGTTAATGATTTTTCTTGCTTTGATTTTTTTAAATTAAATGCCTTTGTTTTTCAGGTTTCTACACTTCAGAGTCCCCCTTATCCTAGTAACAAACTCTCTACTATACAGACTTTTATTAAAACTGCATAAAGAAATCGATATAAAGTAATTGTGGTTTCTATGGAGTTATGTTTATGTTTAGGAGTGCATATGTCATTCTGTCCACATGTGTGAAGTGTTCTAAAGTAGAACAGTCTGTAAAACCAAAAGAAAACAAAGCTGACAAAATTGGAAGTATTCTATTCTCATGGAAAGAGATGCACAAAATAAGGTGGGCTGCAATTCCACCTAAGTTTTAAATGTCTATTAGTTTTTTGTGTGTGTGATTGAAGGTGCCATCTGTACCCTAGTCCTTCAAGGGAAGGGCGATGATGAGAGCTTCTACAGTGAAATAATAAAAATTGTCAAATTGTTGGAAATGAAATGTCAGGATTGTATCTTTGAATCTCATGATTTGTCAGTTGCTTTTTTTCTAATAAGTTGTTAAAAAAAGATTTAACTTATTTTCTTTAGAGAGGGGAAGGGAGGGAGAAAGAGAGGGAGAGAAACATCAGTGTGCGGTTGCCTCTCACATGTCCCTTGTTGGAGACCTGGCCCACAACCCAAGTGCGCACCCTGACTGGGAATTGAACCAGTGACCCTTTGGTTGGCAGGCTGGTGCTCAGTCCACTGAGCCACACCAGCCAGGACTTGTTTAGGGTATAGGGTACTGTAAGGTTGAGAAAAATAGTCTATCACAAATATGACTATTTAACTTCATATAAGTTTTTCAGAAGTTTCTTGCAGGGTTGTATTCATCCTTAAGGAAAATCCCTTGGATATTTTAAAAATAGCCATCGAATCCTTTTGGAATAATTGGGAAAAAAGCAAAAATGCTGTTTGCTTTTACCACTGAGAAAATTTAAGCATTAATCTTTTTTTTTTAAATTTGGCATATATGTAAATAGCAACACTAAGTTCCAAAAAGTGTTCCTAGATATATAAATAAAATTGTATGCATTACTCCTAAACATGAGTGTACAATAATTTTCAAGTCAACTTTTGAGGGGATTTATGTATAATGTATTTAGGGTCTTTAAGTAGCACATTTCTGTTGGATGGTTCACATGTTATCTATCAATAGTGTCTCACTACTAATAAGGCATAAGAGAGAAACCTGTGCTCAAGGAAAAGTGATAAAATAAAAAAAATTTGATCTCAGTAACTGGCTTCAATAATCTGTAAAATGATGATAATAATGATTCCTTTTTTTACCTCACAGTATTTTGTTATGTTATTAGTTAGTAATAATGTGAATATTTATCTCTTGTCCCCAGGGAGGGTACCAAGGAAATTGTAGTGACATTAATACCTGTGTTTCTAGCTCATTAGCTTACATGGTATAACTACAGGGTCTTAGCTGATATCCACCTTCCCCCACCACCTCTTCCAATGTGTGCCATGGTGGTGGCTGGGACTTCCCACTGAGAGGACTGCCCTACATGTGTGGTAATCAAATCTGCTAGTCTTCCATTCTGTCTTCCTTCTGAACAGGCATTGTCATGAGAACACAGCTCTCCCACTTCTCTGACAAGGGCAGTGACATTCCCACTGCTGTCTTGTCCCCCTTTCATTTCTGCAGGACACATCTGCAGCGGTCTTTCTTCCCAGAAATGGAAAGCACTCTTGCCCTTCACATTGATTTTTGAAAACATTTTGCCTGCATTTTAAAGCAACATGCATGGTAAAAGTTTTATCATGTTCTTCATCACATGGCCACTTCAGCTTTGACTTGCGGTTTTGTCCCTAGAAGGACAAGCCCTTGTTCCGAGCTAGCCTGGGGAATACATCCCACACCATCACATCTGTCCTCCTCCCTCTTCTATTTCTTTCTCAATTCTCTCCTTTCTCCTTCAGGAAACACACACACACAGGCACACCCCACCCCCAACAACAACAGAAAGAGCAATAATCCCTCTTCAAAAAAATTATTAACTCATGCGAACAGATGGGGGAGATGATGGGAGAGACAGGCTTGCCAGCCCCAGACCAGCAATCATGGCTGACTCCACCTAAACAAATAATGATATAGCATCAGTGCACATCAGAGAATCACTGTTTGAATTTTATGACCAGGTCTTAAATAAGTATCTTACAGTCTGTTATATAAGAGCACTTTAAAGTAGTCAGATATGTCCAGTAATGGAACAAAGCAACTATAGGAAATAATGAGTTTCTGATAATAAAGACGCTTAAGTAGACATATGACCAACTTTAAGGTGATTTCCAAAATGTGCTAGTTTCATTACTGGGTTGGAAGATTCTTGAGGGCAAGATATCATTTATCCACTTCGTATTTTACATAACAACGGAGTTTCTCAAGAATTTTCATCTATCCTAATCTATTCTAATCTTTGCAAGTGTCCTGCAAATAAAGTGGGGACTTTGCTTATTTAATAAATAAGAAAATAGACTCAGAAAATTCATATATGTTTCTGGGGTTCCAGGGCTGATAAATAGCAGAACTGGAATCTGACACCAGGATAATTATGTCCTTAAACTTTATATATTGCTCAATGCAAATGTCCAATGAATATTCATCTCTTGGTTGGCCAGTAAGGGCAGTTGCTTTGGCGAGTTAAGAAAGTGAACCTAAATGAGGCTTACTGATCTTCCATACTTGTTGCAAAGTTCAAAGTTCAAAGGCTTAAATCACATACAACAAGTAGTAAAAAAGGTTAAAAAAATCAGAAAATCTTCTTGGTTTCATTCTCCTTTCTCTTTCTCAGCTGGGAAATCTCCAGGATTTCTTGTCATCCCAAAGTGTGCAAATTAGTGGCACTTAGATTCCAAGTTTCTTCAGGGCAGGAGCCTTTCATCTCTGTATTAACACCTTATGCTACATACGTAGTACAGCCCTTTATATTATGTAATTAAAGAAATAGATGGATGGATGGATGGGTGGATGGATGGGATGGATAAATGGGCGCATGGGTGGATGGAAGTGACCAGGGCCTCCAGTGTCTGTGACTCACAGGGCTTGGCTCAGTTTTTGAAGACTCATCTTATGGCCAGTATTTAATGAGGTCTCCTTATCTTTCTAGCTACTCTTCAACAGAGACATTTTGCCACATTGCTTGTGATGGGTGGCTTCTATGGGTCTATAATTCACCAGTTCTTTTGTTGCTGTTCTCTCCAGCCCAGCTTATTGTCAATTCACTGTGTCTAAATTCTTCTGGGTCCTGTGTCTGCTCCAAGATAGGCTGCCAAGCCAGCCAGCCTTCTTTTAGCGAGACTGTAGATTCAGGACTCCAGGACCAAGAGCATGGCAGCTGCATGATTTACAGCTGCAGGTACACACTCTGCCTGCTGCTGGTCAGTGGTGATAAAATAGGTATCCATGCATCTGTGGATTTCTTGTGGTCCCTTCAATGACCGCCGTTTAGAAGCATTTCATCAGGTACGATGTTCTGGGGGTGGGAAAACCTGGTCAGGTTGCCACTGCACCGAGGACTTCCTCTTCAGATTTTTTAAACCAGTAAATGTAGTAGTTCACTTTCACCTGCATAATTTTATCTGTTCATTCCTTGAATGAGCAGATAAAATGTTCCCAGGTAACTTGGTAACTGCTCTGATCTCTAGTTTTCCTTTTGGTTCCAAGGGGCCACAGAGACAAGTTAAGTTCTCATTGGAGTACTTACCTTTACTGTGGGTAGGTGGTTACCCACGTCTCCTTAACTAGTCAGAATAAGTCTGCTAAATAAGTCTCCTTCTATTAACTAAGGAGGATATATATATATTTATGTAATATATAATACATTACATATATTATATATTGTATAATACTGTATATCCTATATTAGATATGTGTATATACATGTATGATATATGATATATACACCATATATTACATATATTATATATTGTGTGCATATATATTACAAAATTAGAATGGGGAAAATTCATGAGGAAGGGGACATGGCGTTTTTGAATAAAGTGCCTAAGTATGTTTGCACATGTTTATAGTGTTGTTATGTAGGTTGAAGTTTATAAATCTGAAGATTTTGGTAGTGGTTCCCAATGTGTGGCCTCTCCACCAGCAGCAGCACAGTGTCACTGGGGAACTTGTTAGAATTCAGGTCCTTGATGCCCACCCTGGACCTCTGCATCCGAAACTCTGGGGTGGGGCCAGAAATCTGAGCCTTTGGTGCACACGTGTTTTGCATGCACACTACAATTTAAGGACTCTGGTTTTAGGGTGTTCACAATAATGAACCTTTTTATTGTTGTCTTTTTAGAACAATGATGTAGACAAATTGCCTCTTTTTTGAAGAACATTTAATCACACAACAATAATTTAAACCATCTTTCAAACATGTGTTAATCATTTTAGAAATGCTATTCCTCCTTCATTTAAAAGGGCCAAAGAAGGTAACACCCAGCCACTGCGTGTGTGCTCTCGAAAATCTGGACTCCAGGAACTGAAATGAAGTAGATGTGCAAATGGTTCTTACTACTGAACTGTTCTAACAAGGCTTACCTTTGAACAGAAAATATCTATAAGAATTACCCCTTACAATTCAACTGAGAGAGGAGTAGGAAAAAATGTGGGAGTAAGGTAAGGGAATTCAAATAATACATTAAAAAATATAAGCAGCAGCTCATTTTTAATCATAGATAAAATGCTTTGTAAAGTACTAATGGGGGTATGTATGCATTTAATGACTCTTTAAGGCAGTGCTTTATCATTTTATTGTTGTTTTTATTGCCCAGAATTCCATCTCTCTGCCACAGTGCTGGGCAATATTGAGATAACCTGTGGTGAGCAGGGTACACATCAGTCTTTGAGTCATCAGCTGAGATTCACTGGGTGCTTAATATGTGCCCCCAAACGGTTAAAGCAAGGGAATACCGAAAATATGGTCCCTGCTTTTTACAAGCTTACAATCTAGTTGGAGAGATTGGGGTACAACGGAAACTTGAGGGCTCAATAAAATAGCACAGTCTAAAGTGAGGAGGCATGACACAGTCTGCAAAGGCCGGGGGTGTGCCCTGAGGGCATGGTCACTCGGAGGGTACAGTATTTAAGAAAGGAGGCTTCAGGGGGTAGGTGGACCTCACAGGGTGCTTACTCTCTGTGGTGGCTTCTTTTCAGAAATGGCCTCAAGTTTTCCCCTTCCTGTGTCTCTGCCCCTTGGCAATGCATGTTTTCAGCCCCTCACTTTAAGAGTCTACTCCTGGGATTCCAGAATTTGGCTGGCCTTGTAATGGTGGCAGCGATGAGGTGCCAGTTCTGAGCTTACGCCTAAAGATGCCTTGCATGTTTCTGGTCACTCTCTTGGAACACGTCCAGCTGCCATGAGTAATGTCAGGCTAAGCCTGCTAAAGGCAAAGAGACCACGGTTTGCAAGAGATGAGCTGTCTCAGCTGAGGCCACCTGAGACTAGTCAGCCCCCAGCAAAGCCATCAGTGAGCCCAGCTGAGAACAGAACCCTACTAGCTGAGTCCGGTGAAAGCTGCCAAGCCACAGAATCCTGAATGGGTATTGTTTTAGGCCAACACATTTTGGAGTGGTTTGGCATACAGCAATAGATAACTGGTATAAAGTCTGAAAGGCAGAGATAAAGGGAGAAAGTGCTCTAGGCTAGAATCCCAACTCCAAGAAGCCAAGAGTCTGAACTGTGTGAGGTCAGGTCAAAAAAAAGTGAAGACACCATCAGGATTGGATGTTTGACCACTTTCTTTCAGTAAATCAGCAGGAGCAACAGCGTTCAAGAAAACATGGCTGTAGGCCAGACCTGCACTATCGCACTGCTCAGTGGTTATCTCCTTTTGAAAGGTCTCCATCAGGGCATAAGAAATAGGAATCCCTGCGCGTGGAAACATGCAGTGAGCATCGAAACCCCACCCCTCCAAGCTGGACTTGAGAGAATGGTATGTTGTTTTCTAGCTGCCTACATCATGCCAAGAAACAAAAAAATCTTTTTGGCTTATAATCTGCTCTTATTTTTTATGTAAAAAAAAATCTAAAGCTTATGCCACATACTTTCAAGAAACTGCTAGAGGCAACCTGTAGAATCCCAGAATAAAGAATATTATGAACCTTATTCATTTCCACCAATCTCTAGGCGAGCAGCTTAGGCCCCCATCATCGCTGTCCATCCTCTGCTGCCACCTTGGCAAGACTTCGCTGTTGCCAAAGCCGTTTCCAGTGACTGGTCACACCCGATTCTCTCCACTTCATTCCCCGCCAATCTCAACCACTGATGCCATGTTGGGCTACTGGGGTGACAGAGAGCCCAGCTGGGGTGGAGGGTTTGGTGCACCACAATTTGGAGGAAGTAAGGCAGAGCCTTTCTCAGGAAAGAAGTTTCGTAAACGCCGGGGACAATTTTTATCAAGAACTCACTGTTTTGGCTAGGCACACAGAACAAGAGGTGGAAACATACAGAAGTGAGGAAATTAAAGTTAGAGATCAGAACCACCCAAAGCCTGTTCTGAATTTTTATGAAGCAAACTGCCTTGAAAAATGTCATGGACATGACTACAAGAGAGAACTTTACTGAACTCACTGCTCTTCAAGCTCAGGGATGGCCAGTGGCTCTAAGTGGGTTGGATATGGTTGGAGTAGCACAGACTGGATCTGGGGAAACATGGTCTTATTTGCTGCCTGCCATTGTCCACATCAATCAGTAGCCACTGTTAGAGGTAATGGGCCTATTTGCTTAGTGCTCAACTCAGGAAATGGCCCACCAGGTGCAGCGAGCAGCTGCTGAATTCTGAAGAGCAGGCCGATGGAAGTCTACATGCATCTGTGGGGGTGCTCCCAAGGGACCAAAAATATGTGGTCTGGAGAGAGGTGTGGAAACCTGTATTGAAACACCTGGAAGACTGATTGACTTTTTAGAGTGTGGGAAAACAAATCCGAAATCCCCCACCTACTTTGTCCATGATGAAGCAGATAGCATGCTTGATATGGGCTTTGAACCCCAAATAAGGAAGATGGTGGATGAGGTAAGACCTGACAGGCAAACCCTGATGTGGAGTGCAACTTGGCCAAAAGAAGTATGACAGCTTGCTTAAGATTTCCTGAGAGACTGTGTGCATGTAAACACTGGTGCCCTGGGACTGAGTGTGAACCACGATGTTTTTCAGACTGTGGATCTGTTTCACGATGCAGAAAAGGATGAAAAACAGTCATCTGATGGGAGACAACACAAGTGAGAGGAGAATAAAACTATTGTTTTTGTTGAATCCAAAAGATGTGATGAACTTACTAGAAAATGAGGAGAGATGGGTGGCTTGTGGTGGGTATCCATGGTGACAAGAGTCAACAGGAACGTGACCTGGCTCTAAACGAATGCGAATGCAGACACGGAAAAGCTCCTATTCAGATTGCTACAGAGGTGGCCTGCAGAAGGCTAATTTGTTTGTTTGTTTGTTTTTCATGTAAAAATGAAGTATAGGTGGCAAGGCCCCATCATGACAATTGGAGGACTCGAAAGGGATGGAGGGCTAGTTACTGGCTGGCTGCTTCCAGTTAGAGAGGTGGAAATCTGAAAGTGTGCCGGTGATCTTCAAAAGGCAGAAATCACACCTCTGCAGCATAAACTGTGCTCTTTGGGGGGAAAACGTGGGAGTTATGCTTACAATTCTCCACCGTGGTATTTCTCCTGTCCCGTGCTTTGCATGATGACCGTGGTGCAGCTTTGTTTCAGACTATTTACCGTGGTCTCGGAGTCTTTGCATTTCATGGAGTTCGCCAAAGTGGCAAAGAAATATTCCAAACTTCAATGTTCAAAGAAATTTTTGTTCAAGTTTGAAACGGAGAGGGCGGCTTTACAAGGTACTGAGCCTTTTACAAATCGGGGAGTTCTGGCACATGAGCTCTGCTGTAGGGGCAACTTCCCACACTTGGAGAAGAGAGCAATGCTTTCAAAGTTCCTCCCTCACCGACACAGTACTCATTGAGACCTGCCAGAGAGAGACACGCTCTCAAGAGAATCCTGGCTTCTTGGAAACGATTGCCTAGATGAGACGCAGTATATGAAAGCAACTTTGCGGGGCCAGGTATATTTTCTTGCAGTTGCAGTTGTAAGGTTAAGGTCTTGGCAAGACAAGCAGTGTGGGCAGAATTCTGAACTTCCGATGAGTGTGCAATGCAAAGGACCATGCACATTTTTGTTTAATGGTCTTCCAAATAAGCACACGGAGAGGCTGCTGTGAGCCTTTAAGTGGCCTTACTGCACAGCAACACTCAGATGTCAGCTGATGATCTGTTAGGGCACTTGCTGATTTGGAAATGTGTTAGGGAGTACACATCTTTTGACAGGCTCTACCATTGGTGGCTAATAAAACACAGATGATGTGCGCTTCCTCACCCCAACCCCGATGGTATTCCTACAGGGAAAGGATAACTATTTTAACTGTATTTTTTTTTGCAGTACCTTCTTGGAAATACAAGTGTCTAAGTTTTTATTTTTGGTCTGGCTGTTGTGGTGTGCGAAACTCCGTACATTCCTATTTTGCCACATGACAACACCTTATAAATGTGGAAGATGGGAAATTTGTCATCAATTATGACTACCCTAATTCTTCAGAGGATTATATTCGTTGAATTGGAAAAACCGCTTGTAGCACCCAAACAGGCACAGCATACACTTTTTTTTTACATCCGAAACAAGTGAGCGACCTTATCTCTGCTTTATGAAGCTAATCAAGCAATTAATTGTAAGTTGCTTCAGTTGGTTGAAGACTGAGGTTCAGGTCGTTCCAGGGGTAGAGAAGGCATGAAGGATAGCCATTGAAACAGATACTCTGGGAAAAAGAGGTGCGTTTAATGCCTTTAGAAACAGGGAAAATTATGATAGAAGCTAGTCTAGTTTGCTTAAGAGAGATCTGGGGGCAAAAACCCAGAATGGTGTTAACAGTGCTACATATTACGCCAACGGGAGCTTTGGAAGTAATTTTGTGTCTGCTGACATGAAACACAGACTTACCAGAATGGTTATGATAGCACTGAGAAAAGCCGAAGTCGTGTTCCAAATATGCACAATGGAGTGAACCGACAGATCCCACAGCTGCAGCTGCCCTGTGATTGGTTATCCAGTGCCAACAGAATGTTCTCAATAAGACTTCAGAAGTACATGTAAATGTTTGTTTTTCACAATTGCTCTTTGTATTATGTGGTATCAGACAGGATAGTTATTTAAGAAACAGGGGAAATTGAGAAATGATTGCAGTGCAGCAGTAATTAGGCTTTTTTTTTTTTGCTATTTAAGTTGTACTTTTTTGCTATTTAAGTTGGATAATTCTCTACATTCCTGAAACAATTTTTAGGGTTTTTTTTTTTTGTCCTAGAAAATCCAGGCCATGTTTTCACAAAATTAAGTGTAAAGTGATTTGAAATACAATGAATGAAGGCAATGCATGGCCTTCCAAAAATATATTTGAAGACTGAAAAAAAAAAGAATATTATGGAACAGTCTAAAGTGCCTTTAAAAATCTTACATTCTCACGATGTGGATCTAGTGGCCGTTGAATAACTTCAACCCAGTTTTATTAGGTCGTTGAATATATTTTTCACCGTAAAAGAGCCTAAGGGAATTATTTTCCTTTAAATGCTAAAAATGTGTTCTTTTTTCTGTTGAGTGGTACTTGCTTGAAAAGAACATCTTTGGGAGATGGTGGATTCTTGTTTTAAAAGGAGCTCCTTACATTTTGCAGGACAGGTGGTGGAAGAGGGGGACGGATGGAGTGGGGTGGAGTTCGTGTGTGGGGGGCTGTTACTCAGATGGAGTATCTGAATTAACCGACAGCTCTTCATGTCTGGGATCTTTTGCTCCAGTAGCCATTTCATTTCTTTCTTAAGTGACTAGTTGACAAAGTGCCATAAACTTTACACAACGCGGCCTTCTTGAGCAACAGTGCTCCTGTCAGCAGCACCACACGTCATAAAGTCACGGTGAGCAAGGAATTTCAATCAGAGGGAAGGCAAGGGCAATCACGACTGAAGTGTCACAGGAGAATGGAGTGAAATTGGTGTCATACCTGGAGCGCCCACTATGCGTGCGTGCGTTTGAAGGAGAGCGAGCACGGTAAGAAGTTGTTTAATTGCTGCTAGTTCCCTGTGAACATGTTGCTCCCTTTGACTCTCAAATAACCAGTTCACCCAAAACTTTTCTGAAGCGGTGACCCGCATCTCCTGTGTCCCCCAGTCCTCACCAGCCCG
The DNA here is from genome assembly GCA_004027475.1 of Anoura caudifer. NCBI lineage: Eukaryota > Metazoa > Chordata > Mammalia > Chiroptera > Phyllostomidae > Anoura > Anoura caudifer. Next base: position 33,981 of record PVKU01007979.1, read on the forward strand.
CCCCCGCCGCCCCCACCCGGCGTTTGGGCTAACAGGTCCCGATTATTGAAGCGTCACCTCTCACTCCCCAGTAAATCTGCGCAGCCCACTCGGACTGCAGCCTGTCTGCCGCCTGGCCTCCCATTGCAGCAACCGGGGCAGCAGAGAGGGAGGCGGCGCGCAGGGCAGGGAAGATCGAGGAGGACCGACTCCGGCCTCAGCATGGGGAAGGCGAGCGCGGGGCGAGTTCGCAGCACAGGTAAACAGGCTGGCGAGGCGCAGGGCGCTGCCGCCGCGGCCGCCCAGCGATTTCCAGGCACGCAACTCCGCCTCCAGGGCGCTCTCCCTTGCGCGCTCGCCCAGCCGCTCGCTCGCAGCCTCAGCAACCGCCGCAGCATCACTTCACACAAAGGACTGTTACCCGCTGAGCAGCTCCGCCACCTCCACGTCCTCCTCCAGTGACAGCAGCCCCGACAGCAGGGTTCGGGCGCAGCGGCGGCGCCAGGAGGACCTGTCACTCCCAGCAACCCAGGAGGTGGCAGCAGCTTTTTTTTTTTTTTTTTTCTTTTGCTTTAATTTTTTTACCCTTATACCTCTTCGCCTTTCTGTGATTCCACCCACCTCCTCCCTCCCTTCCTCCTCCTCCTCCTCCAGCTCCCATAAACAACTCTCCTACACCGCCCCCCCCCAATAAATAAATAAAAGGAGGGGGGTAAGGGCGGGAGAAGTGTGGGAGGGGGGTTGGGGAGAGGAAAAGGGAGGCAAGGCAGCGCAAGAGAGCGAGGCAGAGTCCGAATCGAGACAGTCCGGAGTCCGCACGCACCTCGCACCATGAGATGGCAACGCGCCCCGAACCGCTCCGGGGGTGCCAGCCCTCGGGCCCCGCAGCCCGGCCACGCCACCCGCTCTTCGCTGCCGCTGCTGCCGCTGCTGCTGCTGCTGTGGACCGCGGCCTTGGCGCCCGGGGCGGCCGCCGGCGACGACGCGGTTCCCGCGGGGGCCTCGGTGTGCTACTCGTCCCCGCCCAGCGTGGGCTCGGTGCAGGAGCTGGCTCAGCGCGCCGCGGTGGTTATCGAGGGAAAGGTGCACCCGCCGCGGCGGCAGCAGGGGGCACTCGACAGGCAGGCGGCGGCGGCTGGCGAGGCAGGGGCGTGGGAAGGCGAGCGTCAGCTGCCAGCCGCTGGCCCGGGAGCGCTGGATCCGCTGCCCACTGCCAACGGGACCGTGCCCTACTGGCCCACCGCCCCGGCGCCCAGCGTTGGCCCCCCGGGGGAAGAGGCGCCCTATCTCGTGAAGGTGCACCAGGTGTGGGCGGTGAAAGCTGGGGGCTTGAAGAAGGACTCGCTGCTCACCGTGCGTCTGGGCGCCTGGGACCACCCCGCTTTCCCCTCCTGCGGGAGGCTCAAGGAAGACAGCAGGTACATCTTCTTCATGGAGCCCGACGCCAACAGCAGCAGCCGTGCGCCGGCCGCCTTCCGAGCATCTTTCCCACCTCTAGAGACTGGCCGGAACCTCAAGAAGGAGGTCAGCAGGGTGCTGTGCAAGCGGTGCGGTAAGTCCCGCGCCCCTGGGGCGTGCTTTGGCTGGGCCAAGCCGGGAGGTGGCGAGCGGAGCGCGGCGGGCGCACACCCGGTGTTCGACGGCTGCGGAGCAGATGCGGTCTTGCGAGTTCAGTTTCGGGGTTGCAGACTTATCTAAGCGAACCTCAAGAGAAGGAGGTTTCGCTAATTCAATTCCACAGGCAGCGCCTTCACCCGTTTCCTGTTTTCTAGGCTTTGCCATTGATGAAAGCTCAAGTTTGGTCTTTGGTTGGGCCGCCTGAAACTTTTTAATCCCCTGGTTTCGCTCACCAAGCAGTATGGAAAAGGCCCGTTGCTTTCTCGTGAGTGTAGTATTGAACGTGGCTTTGGTTAGACACTGCTGATTATGGGCTGACTTTGTGGTGCTTTTTCTTTGAAAGAAGAAGGGTCAGTCCAACAGGGTTTAACACCTTGCCTTCACTTGGAGTCCTGATTGGCCAGGGTCTTGTGTCTGCGGAGAGACGAACAAGGAAAGGACAGGGCACGGAGATTACTGTAAATGTGGCAGGTTTGGGTGAACTCCATGTCCAACAGATAGGTTTAATCTGTACCTTTTGAATGGGTGAGGAGTATAAAGTTGGTGGGGTGTATGTGTGTGAAATCATTTCAAGCATTGTTGTTTTCACAATATTTCGGTATGGAGTATATTTTGGCACCAGAGTGAATCAGAACAGATGAATACAATTATGGAGCTTCACGTGTAGGCCCTGAAGAATTTTGGGAGCTAAGTTTAGCAGTCAGTTCCTCAGACCTTTTTGATTTACCACTGATAAGTGATCGTTCCGTGGCTCCTTAATATGGATCACATGTGAGAAATTAGCTGATAATCTAATTACATTTTGAGGTAGCATTACATTTATAAAATAATTTCTAGGTTCTAACTATCTATATAATATCCCAATTATCATATTATCATGAAAACATAGCAGAGTTTCTTCTCAAACCCGAAGTTAACATGATTACGAGCCACAAATTCTAATATGCATAATAGCTTCTTCCTGGGTCTTTAAGAGATGGTTATGTTACTTGCATGTTTTTTTTTTTACAAAACTCAGCATCATGCTGTGGTCAGTCTGCCTGAGATGCAGAGTGTGTCAGTTCCTTTAAACTTGTATCTGAGATGGCCAATAGTTTAAATTTCTGGTTGGCGTTTGTGGTGATTCTGTCCCTCAGTTAATTAACATCTAATGATTTGGTTTTAATGGCAGGAAAGAGCATCGTTCACCCACCATTTCCTTGTCTTAACACTGCACTTTGGGCGCAAGAGACCTGTTAAGATTGCACCACTCTGTGGACAGAAGCTGTTCTCAGGCGGTGGTGCTGAAGGAAGCTGAGTGACGTTGGGATTCCCTAGGTCCAGCTGATAGATGTCACTGTAAAACATGGGAAATACTCTGCTGGGAGTTGTCTTATTGGGAAACACAAAAGCTCCACACCATTGTACTGTGGCATATGTTATTCTGTTACAGAATCTGAAACAAAATCTTTTTAAAGCCATGTCATTGTCCCATTTCAATGTTTTATTATCTGTAATTCAGGAAGGATTTTGCCTTTCCCTAAACCATATGGGTTGTGAATCATTTACTATACATGGTGGGAAGTTAATATAAAGGGGATTGTAGTTGGCACTGATGCCTAGGATTTGGGGTGTTACTAGATTAGCAACGGTATTGGATTGTTTGCCTCTTAACTGGAAATAAATGTTGGGCTTCAGGGGTAAAGTACTTATAGTGAAATGGAAAAATCATGTTTCCTGGCGGAATCCTATCCTGTTTTTGTACTTCTGAGGTGAAAAAGCTTCACCAAAGGTAGTTTTACCTTTTTGTTCTGATAATCAAAAGAAAGTTAGTTATAGGTTGTGGCATGCCAGGCAAAACAGAAGTTTTTTTTTATTTTTATTTTTATTTTTTAAATGAACTGGAAATCTCCCTGCTTGTAATTGAGGAGATTAGGAAATCATGAGGTGACTGCTCCAGGTTTGTGTAATTATTGGATACATTTGGTAATTTCAGCATTACGTGCTTTAAAGTAAGATATCGCTTGAAATGTTAACTAACAGGAGTAGCTAAGGACTAAGTGAAATCCTGCTAAAAGTTTCTTGAATTTTTGTGGGCATAGTAGCTATTGTAACATTGTAGGATAAAAGTAAATAATGTAAGCTCTTTTAAAGGCTGTAAATGCAGCAAATCCCCACTTGCAATGTTAGGGGTAAAAGTGTGTGGGGACTTGTGAATTCGCCCTGTTGTATGATCACAGTTGGCAGTGTCAGTCGGAACCTACCAGGCAAAGGAACACAAACAAATGGAAAAAAATATACAGAGAGAATAGGGGCTGGTTTGTCCTGATTGAGCTGCTTCTGTACACTTTTGGTCAGAAGATTTCAAGGGCAGTGATGGAGCAGAGGGTTCTTATCTAACAACAGGAAGCTGCCCTGGGGGCGTGATGCTTGTGTTCTTGCCTGAGCCACGCTGTGGGGCTGGAGCAGGAATGTGGCAAAGTCATTCTGCGATCTCATCCTCAGGGGAACAGTTTCCAGCTCTGTTGCATTCGGCTGCAGCCTCGTGTTTTTTACAAGTCGCTCACTAGTGTAGAAACCACACATGCAACAGATTAGCTTTAGCATTGAGCTGATAGAAGTCTTCCCTGAGTCTTTTCCCCCCGCCCTCATTTAAGCTAAACCCCTGAGTAGTGTCTGCAAAAAAGAAGCTCTTCTCTGAAAAATAGACCTTTTGAAACAGAAACTGTTTAGAGTATTTTAGAAGACAACCCAGAATTTCATAGCTTGTTTGCTTTATATTTGAAGTTTGCATAAATTACACTTCCTTTACAGTTGTCTAAATTCTTGCTAGCCTTTGCTTTTTCTCATATTTGCGGAATGAGCTAAGAAATATGTCTAGGTTTTATATTCACCATACTGCAAAATAACTAGCTATTCAATCGAATTTCTATTAAACCAATCATTGTTTGAAGCGCTCTTTTTAGTTTTCAAAGCATTGCTGTTATAATAGGCGGAAGCTAATTTCCAACAAGGGGTAAAAATTTGGGTGAATAACATCTATAATTGGGCCATGCAAGATTTGTATATCAGTTGTGTTCTTACAAGCCAATCTAAATACTTGATATATCATATAATATCTAATGTATTGATAATGTAAACATGTTTATCAAATATTTATGATACTTTGGCTTTTTCTTATATCCTCAATAACTATTTAATAAAGTATGCTGACCTTATGGTATTATGAACATGAGAAAAATGTTGAGATTTTCCAGCCAGCATTGAAGAAAATTATTCTTGATAAAAGCTACATTAGGGAAGTAGCAATAGAAACAGATACAACTTGACTGGTTATTTTTCATAAACACACATGCAAATTTAATTTCCCAAGTGTTTGTGACTGCCCTCTTTAGAGTGTATAAATCTTACTTTCAAAAAGCTATCCTATATTTAAAACACTTCTTTCTGATGAGTAGCGAAACTGTATTTTTGAATATTTTTGTTAAAAAAAAGAAACAAAGTTATTTGGAAAAACAACCCCTTAGAGTAAAAATATTTTAGGAGAGGAATTTAAATATCTGAATTAGAATATTTTACAAGCACTAGGGGACAGTTCTCATCCATCGTGGGGGATGTTTTACCATATGTCTTAATGTATTAGGTAAGGCCGGGAAGCTGAAGTAGCACCGAGGGTCAAAACCATGAGCCATGCTCCGGCTGGCCTGTGTATTTATAGCAAATGAGAGCAAAAGATGTGATTGGGTGGGTTAGTGCCCTTGTCAAATGTGATCTATTCATTGTTTAGGAAATTTTTGCTTCAATGCCCATTTTTTTCCTGTTATTTTTTTCTTAATTATAAATGTAACACCTTTTAAAACCTATTTTAGAATTTAAGTGACAATATATGAACTGGCCAGAGGTCCAAAGATCCTCAAACTCTTATCTGGCCCTTAGTACTTCGTAATCCTTGGGTTTTTTGTTTGGTTGTTTTTGATATGCTCAAATGGTACAAAAACTTTATCCCTATAGATAGCTCTTACTGAATGGGTATTTTGATTAGCCTTATGGAAATAAGTGATAATAGTGAAGACAAAAAGTATATAATTAGTAGCGATAGGCATTCATTGATTGTTACATTGATCGGAAGTACACAATGAAAATAGGATATAATGGAGACAGAAGGTAAAAATTTAGGGCTCTTGCTGACTTACACAATTTGTTACCAAAAATAGCAGTGTAACATGCCTCAGTCAAAATTTTCATGAGAAAATAAAATGTGATTTTTAATGTTCTTATTTTTAAATAACAGAAATAACTGTTGTGGAGTTTTCTATTCATGTTAGTGCTCTAGATTTGTGTAACACATGTTACTTTGTGTTCTTATGTTATCACAAATAACTTAAAAATAAAGTAACATTCTGAATGATTGTCTGCCCTACATACTCCCCCCACCAATATCAGTCACTTTGTAATACTTGAACAACTGATTAGTGATACATACATCCTTGTATACTGTTAAATCTAAAGTTGAATTATTTGAGAATTTAAATAATTCTCAGAATACGGACTTAAGTGTTACCGAGTTAAGTGCTAGTCAAGAGCTTTGTTTTCATATTGTTTAGTGTATGTGAGGCGGTTCTGTTTCTGAAGCTTACCTCCTGCTCTCCATCCCCAAGTGACCCGTACAGATTGAAGTACATAAAGTAAAAGACATTTCAGTGAAGTTAATACAAAATAATTCCCCCCAATATAGACTTGCCATCCAGAAACCCTAGAGAGAGTTATGTAGGTGGTAGTCTACGTTGTTATTAAGAGAACCAGGATCTTTTCTCTATGTCTTGGTTCAGCCCATTAGTACCTAGCAAAATTTATATATATTTTTCATAATAACTAAAACAAAAGAAGCAAACAAAAACAGACAAGAGATTTAGTTCACTCACAGCTCATGTGGTATGTGGGAGACAGTCCTAACAGCTCCTAATTCAGGTTTCAAAGGTGTTTTTTGCCCTTCGTGTTTCCCTGCGAGGCCACCACAATGAGAGGCTTAGGTAGATGTGAGTGGATTCACGAGTGGATCTGAGGCTGTGAGAGACCAAAACGTATGATTGCTGTTCATCATCATACTAACCAATCCTTCTCTTGACACCTTGGAATCAGCTGTCTGGGTCCAACTATGACAGAAAACGATGTCTTAGACCACCAGCCTATGAAGGTGGATGGTCTCTCTGTTCCTTCCAGGCTTTCTGTCTATCCCAGCGGGACAGCGATGGTAACCTCAACTGCATCTTTGCCTCAGAGGCCTTGCCCTCCAAAGACCGAGGCCCGGCTTTGGGGATCTGCCCTAGTGTGCTGTGAGGAAACAGCTCAGAGTGGAGCGTAATTCCAGAGCTGGTAGCCAGATTTCGGAGGTAATGCCGGGCCAAGGGAACCTACAGGATGGAATCTTTTCTTTTCTTTTCTTTTCTTTTCTTTTCTTTTCTTTTCTTTTCTTTTCTTTTCTTTTCTTTTCTTTCTTTTTCCCTCCCTCCCTCCCTCCCTCCCTCCCTCCCTCCCTCCCTCCCTTCCTTCCTCTCTGCCAGAATATGTGAGCTAAACTGAGCCCAGGACAAGGGGACATGCCTGAGGAAGGGCACTAGAGTCTTGGTAGTGGGTGTACTTGGGAGCCCAAGGTGAGGGCAGCGAGACCTAAGGGAGGTGCCACAATGTCTGCTTTGTTAATTTGGAAAGCCCTCAGTAGTAATACTATCGTTCCAACTGTTGTGTCTTGGAATTTTGGGAATTCCTGTTAAGGCAAAGGAAGCTAAGACATTGACAGACTAACTAAAACCACGTGGTTATAACTACCACCCATTGAATTTCTATCTTTTTTTTGCCTCTTTGTTATGCTCATGTAACTTGATTGCCATGTGTAGATTACATGTCTGTTCAATAATTAATTAAATGAAAAAGGACTAAAGCCCCCAGCTCATTAGATAGTGGCAATCACTGTTTCAGGCTACATTCTGAAAGAGAAGGAAAAAAACTCTTTTCTGATCATCTCCCTGTGATGTGGTGAGGTGGGTATGCACAGGAAGTGGCATTTGGAGCCATATTTTACCAGAACACCATTTACTTCTCTCACCACTGAGAGCCTCACCTCTGAATCCACCTTTGGGCTTCAGAGAAAAGCTGTTTAATTTTCTAAAATTTGTGTCTCCTCAATCATTTATGGACATCAATTATGCTGGGGAGAAAGAATTTTCTGAAATCATTCCAAGTCATTTTTGGTGCTGGATGTCAGTATTCAGAGATTCTCTTTCCTTGACCTCCGCACAGGTATTAACTATCTCAGACTGATACGTTCAGTTCTTTGAACTGAAGATAGAAGAGTTCCACTTCTATCCCTAAGGAGTATTAAAAAAGATTTGGATGAGTTACTTTTCACTCTTTTTTCCCCTTGTTTTTCACATCTCATCAGCCCTTGGTTAGATTACAGGCGGGATGGCAATGTCCGTTTGGGCTTGGAGGAGTAATGAGATTCTCCCCCTCCACTGTCTCAGTTGGCCCTGGAGACACTGCAGGCGGGGATGTGTTATCAGCGGCAGCATTTTCTCTCCCCGCAGGGAGTGTCCTGGCTGCACCTGAGTACAGAACATGGAAACTGGCCACCAAGGGGGAGAAGGATGGCTGTGTTGGCTTCAAACGGAACTTGTCTCGAGATTTCACCTTTGGCAGGCAATTCTGGCTGCTAGGGCTCTTTGGTGACTTCCGGGACAGATGAGTTAATCTCGGAGTGAGCGTGCTCAGTGTTGTTTTGTCACCAGCACGGAAAGGTCACTGCTGTGGACCTGCCCAGGGGCTCCACTTCTCTGCCAGCCCGGGCACTTGTGACATGCCCTTTCTTCCACTGTCTTCTTGCCTACCGCCCGGAGCACCCACATCTTGTTCTCGGAGGCACTAGCAACTTTTCTCTCACTGGAGTGAGAATTTCATTAAGAACACTAACGTTTTGGAAGATAGTCTTATCTGGTGAGCAGTTTTTTTCCACCCAAATTTTGTAATGACATAAAGTTTACCAACGTAACCATTTTTAAGTATGCAGTTCAGTGTCATGAAGTATAGTCACATTGTTGGGCAACCATCATCATCATCATCATCATCATCCCTCTCCAGAACCCTTTCATCTTCTCAAAGTGGAACTGCATACCCATTAAAGAAGAACTCCGCATTCTCTCCTCCTCCCAGCCCCTGGTAACTACCATTCTACCTCGATTATTCAAAGACCTTGTATAGTGGCCAAATATGGTCATTGCCTTTTTGTGACTGACTTATTTCGTTTAGCACAATGTCTAAGATTCATTCATGTTTTAGCGTGTTGTCAGGGTTTCCTTTTCAAGGCTGGCTAATATTCCATTGTGTGCACATACGCAGTTTGTTTATCCATTCATCAGTGGGCACTTGGTTGCTTTCACCTTTTGGCTGTTGTGAATAATGCTGCTGTGAGTGTGGTTGTACAAATAGCTATTCAAGACCCTGCTTTCAGTTATTCTGGGTCTATACCCAAAAGTGGAATTGCTGGATCAGATGGTAATTCTATGCTTAACTTTTTGAGGAACGACCATCCTGCTTCTCACAGCAACTGAACCATTTTTCATTCCCAGCAGCAAAACACGAGGGTTCCCGTTTCTCCACATCCTCACCAATGAGTGCTATTTTCTGTTGTTTTGATAATAGTGATCCTAATGGGTGTGAAGTGGTAGTGAGCAGTTTTGTGTTGTTTTCTATTCAAATTTAGTTCCTCTACTTACACTGGCATTAATAAGGGCAAAAGTTCTTGGAATAATACAGAGGTGTTTATCTATTCAGCTTTTAATTTACCCAGCATTTAGGCTCTTGAATCTGAAGTCACCAAATGACAAAATTGTAACAGATAATGGCTTTATAAAAAAAAAAACAATAAAAAGTTTAAAGAGTAAATTTACATAAACAAAAGAGTATGTTTTTCTACTCATATTGCTATTGATGTGGTTCAGAAAGGTACCTTATCACACTTGGATTAGTATCAGAATCTTTTAACTGATTTTACTTATTTATTGATTTTTCATTTTTTTTTTTTAATCTCCCTTCCTATATTCTGTCCACTACTCCAAATCACCTTCCATTTTAATGCCGCCCTGGAGGATGAGTCATTCTAAAATACCAAATTTTATTACAATTCTTTCCTGGCTTAGAAACTTTCAATGGATGCATCATAGTTAACTCTAGATCCCAATATTCAGTGCCCTCTTGAGTCTACATTAAATCTAATCTTTTTCATTTTTACTGTACGAATGCTTTCATCTAGTTCATAGCAGTTGCTCCATGAACAAGCCACGTACCTTCCTAAACTTCCTATTCATACGCTTGCCCTTTCCTCTGCCTGTATCTCCCTCCTCCCTCATTTCTGCCCCTGGAACCTCCACGTCTTCTTCAGGGCACAGCTCCCATCCCATTGCTTCCATGGCAGCCCTAGTATGATCCTTGAACACAGAGCACCTTTGCTGTATACTTTGTATACATGGTGCTATTACAAACTTTCCTTATGTCATTTTGTGTGTTTTTTTAACTGAAGTATTTAAAAAATATTCTGGATGTGGCTGTGTCTTGCCTCACCCAGTAGACCACAGTGTCCTTGTGGCCAGACACTTGGAGTGTCCTCAGCCTATTCACAAATGGAAAGTGCCCCATCTTTGGAGTCAGAACTGCTCTCCACTCCCAGCTTTGCAGTTTGGTACCTGTGTGGTTTGGGGTACATGACCTCGCTTCTTCAGCGCAAAGTGAGAAGGTAGAACTAAAGTGCTTTTTTGCAGTCCATTCAAAGTGCATCTGGTCCTCAACTCAGAAAGGACCCGAGTTACAAACCATGACTGCTCCTGCTCCCGGAGCTTGTCTCTTCCTTTCCTCCCATGTTAGTGTTGTTCTAAGGAGAATAATCTCAGAACATCAACTGTGAAACTTTTAGACAATTTGAAAGAGGAGTAAGGGGGCTTAATGAGAGGGAGGAGAATATGTCTCCTTCTTTCCCCAAATCTTCTTACCACCATCGCCCTTTTGTGTCATTTTGTTCTACTGTCTAAATACTAATTTATTTGTATTCATGAACATCATCAAGAAGCAAATGCCACTGTTTTTGCAGGCCTGTCATGGAAATTATAAAGTATGAGTAATCAATTAATCCACAACTGTAAGCTTAAAAAGCAAGACAGTTCAGTTATTTGTTTTAATAAAATGACAGAAGATTCAAAGAGTCTTACTGTGAATTTTCACCACTTTAAAAAATGTCAGTCTGGCACTGTTTTGGGTCTAATAATCAGCACTGTTGTGGAAATACATGGGGCCAGCGCAGAGAGCAGGGAGAGCTTGGCTTCTAGGTGATGGCTCCAGTTCTCCTGATGGCCGGGAGAGGATTCCATCCTGAATGCGGGCTCGGGTCAAGAGACCTTCTTTTTCAGCTCTTGATTCTCATAATTTGAGGAAAAAAAGGTATTTTCATCCTTACATGAGTAGAGTGAGCAATGCAGAAACAAATTGTTGTCTGAGGAATACTCTGATCTGAATTATTAAATTATTGCACAGAGAGGCCCTGGCCATGCCACAGGGGACCCACAGGGCAGGGCAGGACTCAGCCAGGCTCTGTCCTGTTTTATTTTGTCCTTCCATTCGGCCTCCCTAAGCCCCTGGTGAGCTCATCTCAACCAGGAGATCCAATGCTGCTTATAAATTGTGGTTCCTAAATCCATATCTAGCCCAACCCAGTTTTTTGGTTCCAGATCTGGATATCCAACTACTTACCAAATAATCCATCTAAGTGTCCTGTAGACACTTTCTGTTAAACATTTTAGACAGTGTCTCACCATCTCCCCTGCTAGTTCATCTGTATAACAAGGAAATTACTACCACTACTACTGTCATGATCGCCACTGTTGCTACCAGTGGTTTCCTTGATTGACAGCTTCTTCTGTGCCAGATAGAGTAGTAGGTGCTGCTACCTATTCAGTTAATCCCTTACTGTATAATAGTGTCAATGTCTTGATTTTTCAAAACCAAGAACCTCTCCTTCTGCCACAAATCAGTTTAGTGATCAGATCCTATTGATTCAACCTCCTAACGTGTCCCAAATGCCTCCTTTCTGCCCCAACTCCATTGTCTCTGTAGTACCTCTTCTTACTGTAATGGTGACAGCATCTTATCGTGGCTTATGGATTCTTCTTTGCTTAAGTCCATTCTCTGTACTGTTGCTCCTATGATGTTTCTGAAACACAAAAGATCATACTATACTCGTGGGTAAAACTCTGCAGTTGCCTTTAGGAGAAAATTCCTTGGAATGGCATATAAGATCTTTCAACTTTTGTCTAAGTTGTTCTTGTCCAGTTCCTTCTCCAAGTTGGAACCCTGTGCCACACTGATGGCATTGCTCCACGTGTACCAAATGGCTTCAGGGCTCTGTGAATCTGCACAAATTGTTCCTTTTCCCAGAAGATTGGGTAAAGAAAGCTGTAGAGATAGATAATATATTATTCCATAGTCCTAAGAAATGTTGGGGTAGGAGAAAGTATAATGACTTAGATATGTTCATCGTATATTTTCACATGGAAAGGAGATCTATATAATATGTATGTGATTACTTTTATCTACCTAGCAATCATTCGCTTACCTCATCGATCTGTCAATCTAAAGAGAAATAAAAGTCTAGAAAGCTATATAACAAAATGTTAACAGTTGGGCATTGGAATTATTGATGCTTAGAATTTTCTTCATTTTGTTTGTTTTTCCAATGAATGTGTATTACTCTTGAGCAAGGAAAAGCAATATATGCTATTTTTAGTAGAAATACTGATTTTTCAAAAGGACTGAGTCTTACTTAAGGTACTTTGCCCCTTTAGAATATTGCCTTTCTTATAGTAGATGCATTAGGGTAGACTGACTGCTGTAACAAGTGGTATCCCGAATACCTAACGGCTCAACTGCAATCATTTATTTCTGCCCAGTGAATGGACAGTGCATGAGATGTTCTAGTCTTTCCTTTCCTCTGAAAGAGACCTGTGCTAACACCTGAGGCATAGCTGAACCTCAGTTCAGACTAGATTGGTTAAAATAGGCAGGATTTCCGTTTGCAATGGTCATTTTATTTTTAATGGCTCAGATATCCTCTGAAAAGTGAAAACATTTACCTTCTGCTGCCTCATCGCAGTGGGAGAGTCCAATGGGTATGTGCAGAGCTGACCAGAACAGCCATCGATGTTTATTGTTGGTAAATAGCACATTCACGGAGTGCTCATTCTAACGCTCAAATAAGCATGTTATGGCTTAGTTTTGCAATGAATATTTAAAGTTTAATGCACACTATGTCTGGTGTCATTTGATATTGAAAATACAGAGGGTCAGACCGCAGTTACTGTTTACTTCTCTAGAGTGTTAGGATGCCTTTTAGAGCTCTGTGTTTAATAAATCATTTTGATATAGGGACTGTGGAGAAATATTCTGAGGCTTTATCACTGCTGACTTAATTGTGTTTCATGATGTACATTTCTTCTTAGTAGGATACATTAAAGTGGTTGATAAAGCTGCCAGTGAAAGCAAACTTATCAGGTTAAATCTGCCTGGTGTATTAAATGTATTGATTGAGTAATCTTTCCATTGTTTTAATCACTTTTATTAACTTTTCAGTAGTTTTATTTCTAGTAACTTGCTAAATAATGGTCATTAGGTACTTAGTAATATTTCTTTTTAAAATGCTGTTGAAAAGTCTATGAAAATGATTAAGGTGCCAACATCATCCACCTACTTCCTGTTAGTAAGACTCGGTGATTTTACCATCAGCTGGGTGGATGCTTGGACTTCCTTTGTGCAATCTAAGAGGAAAGGGAACCAATTCATAACACGTGAGTGGAGACAATGGGTTAATGGGCTTGAAGCTGTGTAAAATAGTCTTTTGTGCATCTATGTTATTGTTATGATCTCTTTATTTTGTTAAATATGGAGGATAAAAAGGATACTTCAGAATGAGTGTAAAATATAAGCAATGATACACTTGCTGTGCTCTTCTTCAGTTTCTCTTTGCCATGGGTCATTTGGCTTTGTAAGGTCTTGAGTTCTAGGTGGCTGTAGCATAGCTTAAGGCATTGTCTTATCTGCAGGTCAATCAGGGGAGATACATATTAATTAATTAAAATGAATTAGAAGTTTATTACACCCCTTATTTTTCAATCAGTTTGTGTAGCCCCCAAATTCTATTTCTTTCCTCTTAGATTTAGGCATTTCTGACATGTGAGAGAAATTGTAGAGGCCATTCTGAAGATGTTGCTTAAATAAACTGTGAGAATCATGAGAATGCTAGGCAAAGGTAGGTACCCAATAGAAAAAGAAAATCAGTGAGTGTACTTTGTTGTTTTATTTGTTTGATAAATGTTTATTGGGCAGCTTTTATTTGCTAGTCTTTGTATTGATTTCTGGGATTATAGTGAGGTGATGAAGAAATTAGACATGGCCCTTTCTGAGCTAATAGGGTAGAAGGACAGAACAGTTACACAAAGCATTTTATGATATGCATATATTTACAATTGTCCTTGGATGTATAAGGAAAAGTACAAGGTACTATGAGAACATGTAACAGAAGAATCTACCTAAGTTTGAAAGGTACAGGGAAGTCTTGTTGAGAAACACAATTCTGATGGGGGAGGAGTAGGAGAAAGGAGGAGAGAGGGACGTTGCCAGCCCTGAGATGGTGATGAGGACCAGCAGAGAGGAGCGTCAGTGTGGAGGAGGCAAGAATGAGATTTGACAGGTCAGGGAAAATGAACATGCCATTGCAGAATTTTTGGGATGCTGGCCTTTGTCCTAAAAGCATGAGAAACACTGCAGGATTTTGTTGGGTTGGCCAGAAAGTTCATTTAGTTTTTTCCATAAAATGAAAGACCCATTTTTTGTTTTCACCAATAACTTTATTGATTTGGACATTTTGAGTATGCCAGCTGTCTCCCATGTGGTATCATGTTGATTGGTCTCAGTGTCTCAATTTCAGCTTCAACTGGTCTACCAAACTGTGGAGCATTGTCCAGCAAGTCCATGTACTGCATGAATCTTGTTTGTGTTTCAGTTGTCAGTTTTACCTTTCTTGAAATAACAAAGAAGAATATGCTGAAAATGTTGCGTATTTTCTTCCATCTTCAACGTTAAAATGTCTACACAAAAATTCAATTTTGGTGTTTTTTTTTAAATGAATGCTGATATGACAGCCATCACACTACAATCTAACAAAACTGTTTTGAATGAAGTTAAACACAACTAAGTGCTACTAAAGCCATCTTATGGGAAAAAGCCCAAATGAAGTTTTTGGCCAACCCAATAAATGTGGGAGTTATAAGATTTCCATTTTAAAAATGTCACAACTCACTTCTGTGTAGAGAATGGGCTAGAAGGGACCCAGAGTGCATGCAGGGTACTCAGGTAGGGCTCCGGGTGAGCCCAGGATGTGGGGGCTTGCACTGGAGTGGCAGCAGAAGATGGGAAGAAGCATATGGATTTGAGACTATTTTGGAGGCATCTTTCAGTCTTTGTTATGAAGGGGGAATGCTCATGTGGGGGTTGGGTGGGGAGGATGGCTCCCGGGTGTTTGCACGAGCAGTTGTGTGAGTGGTAGGGAGTGAGATGGAAAATATTGCAGGAGAAGGAGGACTAGGTTCAGTTTGTTTTTAATTTGTCCAAGTGGAAATGCCAAGTCAGCACCTGAATGGGCGGAGCTCAGAAGTCTGGGTTGGGTATATGAATGTGGGCGTTTTAGACAAGGACACGATATTTCTATCTCCATGGAGTAGATGCAGTTGCTTAGGGCAAGTGGGTAGGGGGTGAGGACGAGTGGGTAGAGAATGAAGCATGAGGAACAGTAACCTTTAAAGATGAGGCAGAGGAGGAACCAGAGGATGCAGAATGGCTCCAGTGATCAGCTGTGTCTGAGTCCCTAGAGAATCCTTTTGAAAGATGGGGAAGGGAAAGCCCAAAGTAGTAGTTTGGCCTACTACTGCTGCCAAACACTTTCCATTTAAAAGTGCTCGTTGCTGGTAGCAATACTCTAGAGGCCTTATAAAGCGGTTCTGGCCAAGTGCTGCCGGTAGAGCCCAGACTGGGAGGGCTGAAGTTAAAGGCCAATCTGGATTGTTAAGACTGGATTTAGTATTATTTGGATTTATTTGAACATAAGTAGCAGGAAGCTCTTTTAAGAACCTTGAACCTTTTTTTTTGGGGGGGGACATGGAGGTAGAAGAATGACTGTACTTAAAGATATAATTTTTGTTTTAAAAAATTATTAACCTGATTAAGTTGTGTCTAGTGTTACCTAAGTGTTGCTGAAGGTCACCATTTTATTAGTGTTTTTCCCCTTGGCTAAAAATTCTTTCCTATGTCCCATGGAAGCCACTTTAATGAGAAATTATTGTTCAAATTTTTCTTGACACACCAACTTGAGAACCAACTGCTGTTTCTATAGTTGGTACCCAGGTCTTAAGGGAATTTAATGCATCACATCAATACTTGTGAAGTGACATCTATCAATCTAATTTAAACAAATATTTGAGTCAAAAGGTCCTTGGACTGTGTATTTGGTTGACACAGCCACCTTTATTTGAAGCTATGACTGAGCATTTTAATGAGCCCCAGTCAAGAAGTGCGAAGTTATTATTCTGACAGTCACTGAATGATTTTCCTGCCTATCTGTATAAAGACTTTTTATTGTCTAGTAAGCTGCTGAATTGATGCATTCATAGTTATTATTTGCATAAGGAGTTTGAACCACCATGGGAAGAATGGTTTTGAATTTCCTGTTTTCATTTGTTTACTTTCTGTGCAATAATAGTGTTTTCATATAAGGATTTTTTTACCCTGGGTTTTCCTAATTTTAATACAGTATAAATATGCTAGGAGTTATATTTATGAAAATTGCATATTGTAAATCAAAGGAAATGGGGAAAAGGATGAAACCAAAATCTCTAAAAGATAGGAAGAAAAGCTCTGAGTCCTCCAGCCTCTGCAGCAGGCTGCTTGGTCCAGTTCACCAGGGAGAACCATGGATAGGTTTTTTTTGGACCTGATGTTTTCTGATCTGGGACAGACCAGTGGTTTGCAAAAATGATTTGTAGGTTAGAATATGAAGATCCTTGGCCTAGCCTCCTGGAGGGAATAATCGATTTGATTCAGGGAATCTGCATTTTGGGCTCTCTCTCCCGGCGGTTCTGGCATGCACTTAGGTTTAGGAGCCCTTGGACTCTGCAGCCACTCAGATTTTCTCAACTAATGAAGTCAAGGATTCTCTGGAAAGCTGAGAGATGGGTAGGAAAAGACAGAATTATAATTTACTGGGTTCTTACTATGTGCCAAGCATTTTTGCATATTTTCCCTCCTTTATTCCTTCACTCTATCTTGTGAGCTGTATCATTTTATTCCAGTTTTAATCTGAGATTCAGAAAGGTTTGCAGAACTTTAAAGGTCACACAGTTGCTGAGTGGCAGAACCTTTATTTGCATTCAGGTCATTTGATTTTCTCTGTTAGAACCACGATGAGGCAGGCACAGTGCCGCCTGATAGAATTCTAGTCACTCTGTCATCCCAGGTGATGTCGTCTTGCCTTCTCCAGCGTAGTGGGCACCCATCGGGAATGGTAAACTTTCCTTTTCTCTTCAAAGATAAACACATGGGTTATTGGACAGGGAGGACTGGGTGTCTTTTGAGAGTTCTGAAGTCAGATCCCCTTGGGCAAAACTAGGTCTTAGTCTGCAATGAATAAACCAGGTTGTTGTGTCCAGAGATGACATTGTATCTCAAAAAGGTCATTGTCACCACATGTCAACATTCATATTTCTCCCGGAAGGGGATGAGACATCTTGGTTCAGTAGGGGAAGACCTGGAGGCTGGAGTGGATTTAGCGCACCACTTAGGGGTCAGGCCTTCACTCCTAGACCTTCATGTGTCACTTGCGACCTTGGAAACAGTGCTTGATGTTTCTAAACTTGATGTGAAATGAGAAAAGTGTGTCTCTCTCAGTCATGAGTGTGGGCTCAAGTAATAATAATGTGTGTACACACTTAGGTCACAGTATAAATGCCCTGTGCATGCTAATTGGGAAGGCTCAGGGGTAGTCTCCATGGAGCTGACCAGAGGCAGGGAGGCTACGGTGTAGCTGGTGACGTGGAAAGAAGTAGCGTTAGAAGCAGAAATAAAGGGGAACATCACCTGCTTGAGCACGATGCTCTCCATTCCCATGTGAATCACACGCTCCTCGTCTGTGGTACCAAGGGTCCTTGAGCAGAGCGCTACTCCAACAGTGGTTTGTGATCAGCAGCACTGTGCAGGCAGCCCTGGTGGACTGGTTCTTGGAAACCATGACCTGAAGGAGAATGATGTCTAACACAACCAAGTTTACCACAGGTTAATTGATATAAACAAGAGTTAAGTTTCTACCGCATATTTCCAGTTACAAGAAACATCACCCAACTTCTAAGTAAAGACCCTAAACACTTCTGATATTAAACATTGAAATAAATGTGAGCTACACACACACTAAAGAATGATTAACAAAAGCAAGTACGAGAATTATTTTCCTACCTGCTTATTCTAGTTCAGGGTCATGGGTGGCCTGAGCCCATTAAGGTGGCTGAGGGTGTGTAAGTCAGGACTCACTTCTATCACAGGGCACATACCTCTGTCGCAAGGTACACTCACACACACGTACACTCACTCAGAGTGGGACAATGCAGACACCCCAGTTTACCCACAGTGAACAGCTTTGGGATGTGGGAGGAAAGTGGGTTCTCAGAGAAAACCCAAGCAGACATGGGGAGAATGTGCAAACTGCACGCAGACAGAGGCCCTGGCTGGCAATCAGTTTTGTTTTTTTCTCTAATCAACATTATCATGAGACAATGTTATTGGAAGACCTCATTAGGACTGCTAATCCCTAAGTCCTCCCGAAGCCTTTTGCTCTCCAGGGGTTTCTGATGCTCTGTGAAGTTTTAGCAGCTCTGCTTCAACAGGCAGTCTCCCTGGGATGGGAGGTGTGAATCCTGTCTGGGGATGGTGCTTGGTGAGAGGGGAGTGTTTTTCCAGACTCCGCCTCTGCTGGTTCTCCTGTAGGACTCTCTCTGTATAGGGTGCCAGCAGTGAGAGCAGGTGAGAGAGAGACAGAGAGAGACAGACAAAGAGAAGTTTTTCTAGAAAAATTAAATGATAACTCAGCCTTTCTGGACTCCAGGACTTAGCCCCAATAATGAGCAATAATGAAAGACCAAGGAGGGATACTCCCCCTCTGAACCTCACACTGAACCCTGAGACTAGGCAGCGCCAGATTGGGGTGGGTGCCCTTGGAGAGGGGATTGTAATGGTCCCATTCCCAGAATGGCTGCTGGAGTCTTCTAGCACATACTGAGTAAACAAATCTGCCAGACTCCACTCGCCTAACTGGAGTGCAGTGCGGTCCTCAAATGTTTTGAGGTCAGGGCTTTGGGAAGATTGCCCATCCTGCCGCGTGGTCCATGGAGCCATCCTGAGAGCAGAATTTTTGTATTCAGAGTATCTTAAGAGAACTGCGTAAGATGAAAACCAACCTTTTGTAGCTACAGAATGAATACACGCTGCCATCTTTTCCCTACTAATGATTTGAACGTATTCAGTGCGTTCGCTCTGTGCTAAGCACTAAGTAATTTTTTAATCTCACTAAATCCCGATACTAACCCAGTTGTTGACATCATTATACCCATTTTATAGATGAAACGGTCTCAAAGCAGTTATGGTATAAATAAGTGGAGAAACCAGGATTCAGATCCAAAATAGGCTTGTTGGAAAGTTTCCTTATATACGTGGCTCTTAGGATAAAAATATCAAAGGCGATATATGTGCAACTGCTATGATGTAAATCATAAAAGTCATAGTGTGCACTCCTTGCTCTCCCTAAGTCAACAAGTACTTAGTGATCACTTACTGCTCCTGATAGGTTACACTAATTGTTCCAGGAGATACGGAGAAGTCTGAGGACTTTATAATCCAGTTGAGGAGAAAGGACACGTGCATGCTTAGCCAGAGTGGAGACATCATGTGTTCAAGTGTTCAGACACGTGAATTTCTGTGAAGGAGAGGCTACGTCTGCGGAGGCGCATGCACGCGCGCGCGTGCACGAATGTCGGGGCGGGGGGTGCCCACTTTAACATGGCCCTTTGGTCGGTAGCGTCGGGTTTCATTTTGTTTGCGGAGTGTGTTGAAAACCCTTTGCAGAAGTATGTTGCCTGTGTTTCTTGAGTTGGACAAGTTGGAACAGGGAGAGTCTTGTCAATATGAGGCTTTTGCCCCTTTCTTGGGTCACTTCTGTTCTGACAGACACAGGCTCACCTTCCCCTGGAGATGATAAAATTCTCATGAAAGAACCTTGCCAAATTGGGCAAATGGACAAGAGGTTATTTCTGTGTGTGTTTTTACATTTTTGGATGAGAACAATGTATATTAACACTTTTCCTGGGAAGAAATGTAATTTCTGTTTTAGTAGAAGAAAATAGATGAACACCACCCTAGCTTAAATTCTATTCTCAGAAAACATATCTGTTTTTATTTTGAGGTATTTTTTTTTCCCATATACAGTTGGGAGTCTTCTGTAGTAATATAGTCATTTTCTATGATATTATTTGGCCCTCATTCATTCTTTTAAATTCATGTCTCTGGTCTCATTTATAATTGTTTTTACACTTTTTGTTACTAGCATTTAATAGCGGCCACCCATTAAAATGATTGCAATACCTAAGTATATTATAAATTTATCTGACATGTTATTACTTCTGGATTATAAGCTGGAAAATAATTGATTCCTGTTCTTGTCCTAATGCTATTATTATGGTGATTTAATACTTCCCCAAACAGTTTATGTAATTTGGTTCTTTTCTTCATTTGTATGTTTCTTTATTTGCTGGACAGGATATTTGCATAGTTATGTTTAAAAGGAATAAACTCTCAGAGCTGTTGATTTGAGAAATCCTTTTACAATGCTGTATTAATTTGTTTAGCTCCCAGATGTTTCTCAGCAAATCAAAGGGATTTCCTGGCCACTCCCAGAGGTCTGGCTAGACTTTTATCTATCTTAAAGAAGGTAATTAAAGTTCCTCAGCTTAACAGGGTCTGGTGTGGCCCTAAGTGAATTAGTCCCCACCAGAATCTTGGAAGAGGGGTATAAGCAATGGATTGATTTCTAAATTTTTAACTTTCGATCTCAGCAGGTTAAGGCTAAGGTAGTTCCTGCAGTGTGGGGGTGGATGGAGGTCTACATAGCCTATAGCTGGCAATATTTCAGGGAAATACTGGTCTTTTTCTTACAAACTTTAATGATTATTTGGATTCCTATGTCATTCATTTCAAATGCATCTGCAACCTCTTGTGGATATATAAGAATGAGGTGGATCTTTCTTCAACCACGCAACCCAACAACCAATCAGCATGTTCACTGTGTTACCGATTTCCCATCCACAAAGTCATTAATTAAATGATTGGTCTGACCTGTTCTAAGCAGTGCTCTATGGATGTTCACAGTTTTAAATTCTCAACAAACAAAATGTTAGAAGTCAACAAAAAGTCTTCAACATAGCACTGTTTATGGTCTCCATATTCATGGTCATTCATTCAATAAACATGCTTGAGTGCTCATTACACACCAGACACTGTGCTACAGATACAATGCTGTATGAGGACCTTGCCCTTATGGCGCCTGTTTGTATCGTACAATCGGTCAGCTCAGCCTGTCTCAGAAAAGGCATCTTTTCCTGATGTAGTTTCTGAAATTAAAAGGCAGAGGGGTCATCTTAGGATTTAACCTGAGGTCTAGGCTTTGTGTTTTCCTGACCACACAAAGGGCCTTAGGTGGAAGAGGGAGCAAGAGAATACCTTCCCAGAGCAAGGACTTTCCAACACAGGACACAGGCTGGCACTTGCAGAAAAATGAATCCATACAGTTAGGGTTGTGTAGTTGGTGGGCTGAGGGCAGGTGATTTGTGGGCATAGGGGAGGTTTCCAAATTTTCACAAGATCAAGAGCTTTAAGGGGCATTGAAGTCCTTTCATCCATAGCTTTGAAATTTGAATTACTTAAATCAAAATATACAGGTTGACATTGTGCAGCTGAGAATGAGTTGTCCTTCAGTAAAAGCCCTTGTCTATGGGAATGAAAATGTGACGAAAAGGCTATAATGGGCTTAGCCCATGTGGTTTCTAACATTGCTTCAAAAAGACAAGAAAACAAATGTTGAAGCCTTTGCATTTTCAATGTCCGTCAGTTCTACCTGCTACACCTGCATTCCTGGGTTCCACTTTTGTCCATTTCTAGCTCTTTCGGTTTACAGATGTCTGATTACTTCGATGGGCCAGGTCCCAGTTATGCGATACCAGTGCAATGGTAAATAAATCAGGTCTCCACTTTTTAGGGTCTCGTCCAGCTACCAACTTCTCACAGGTCTAATTGCATGAGATACATATGAGTGACAGTCCTCCTTAGTTAGACTCTATCATCATTACTGGGAGGAAACGGATTTTTGAATGTTAGAAACACTTAAAGTCAGAGAATGAACACCTATCAAGAATTGGTTGTTGGGATATGGGAAGAGAAATAATGGAATTCTTTGGGTCCCTCCTCCCACCATCCTCCTTAATAGGCTCCTCTCATGTTAGGAGGAGTTGGTCATATGATTGATTCAGGTTGTCGTTCACTGGGCCATGTGTCATTATGGGCCTTCATTCCCTGCCTGTGGTCAAGTGTGGAAGAACCTGTGTTCACAGGGACGTCTCAGCACACCCCTTGCCTGCTATGCACAGCAGGCCCTCCTGCCTTGCCTGCTCGTGTTGTGGATGGGACCCCAGGCAGTGATCAGGGGCCTATGTCAGTGCTGCGGGAGGTTGGTTTGCTGGAGGGGCTATTGATCCACTTCCCAGACCCAGGATAGCTTGGACTGGAGAAAGGAAACCGCAGTCAGCCTTTGCGGCTAAGCTTTGAACCCACATGCTATTTACCAAAAGAGGTCTGATTTGGAAGTAATAAGGTATTTAAAACTTGTTCAACCATTTATAAAAATGATACAGACTATTCTGTGTTTATTTCACTCAGTAGGGAACTCCAGAGAGGAATAGAGGTGGGGGGGTGGGACACAGAATCAATGCCAACCCTTGCCCCCAACCTCAGCACAATCCAAGAGGGTCAAGTGCTATAACCTTCATAGTTTGTTTGGTACCCATTATACTGTTAGCCGTGCCCATGTGCTTCTTTTCCTTGTTCAGTTCTAGGTGGGAGATTGAAGGTCACACTTCTTTGGGTCTCTGACCGCACCTCCATAAAGCATGACTATGCTTTTTCAACTATGAGATTCTTATGTAACTTCTTACTGATTTAGGAGGGCAGCTTTCATGAGGCAGAGGACTGGGTTGTGCCTAATTATCGGGCAGGTGTGTAGGCTGTACCACACTTTTGAGTAGGTGAGGGACTCTCCAAAATACTGGTCTGCTTCATCTGGTGGATAGTTTTCTTCTGCCATTTTCCAATTCTTTTCCAGTTTTGGAGTTGGAAATCAGAGGAGGAGGGTGCTGCAGGTTGGGGTGATGGGGAGAAATAGGAGAGAAAGCAAAGAGATAGATGTATTCCACTTTGTTTATTTCATTCACAACTCTTAAGTCTGGTTAGGAGCATGTGGCCTTTCTCTAAGAAATAATTAGTAAGATTCTCTGGTTGATCAGCTGAGAGAAAAGAATGGCTAGGAGCAATGCTTACTCTTTTGCAACGTGGTAGACAAGATGGACTGTTTCACACCTACCTTCTTCCTAACCACCCCCTTTCCTCTTAGTTCCCTTTCTCACTTCTCCAACAGAGAGAAACAGACAGCAATTCCCCCGCAGTCAAGGCTTCACACCATTGGGAATTCCCCTTAAAGGAAGATGCAGTCAATTAACTAATTATACATTTCCACTCCAAAATTGTTTTTGGCATCTTTGAGGAAGAGATGACTTAAATGAGTGGTGAAGAGATTAACTGGGTGTGGGTATAGGGAAGTGGCGGGTACTGGTGCAGAGGGTGGGGAAAGGTAGCAAATGTGAGAGAGAGAAGGTATAGCTGATAAAGAAAGGTTGCTAAAAAGGTGGATGGGGAGATATTCAGAGCCAGGTAGAGGGATTATTCTAGCAGTTCATTAAAATTTTTTGCTACAGTCTTCATTATCTGGTTCTGTAACTTTTTCTTTTTAACCTCTCAAGCAGTAGTTAGTAATGTTATATTTTAATTCATGTTCACATTATAATGAGAAAAAATTGTTCTTACTGAATTCTTTGTGCCAAGTGGGTAACACCCCAAAGGAGGATGGATTGCAGCTGTGTGGAGAGGGGCTTGGTGGGTTGGTCTGCGAAATCAGGCATGGCATTGCTAACTTCTTCAGGAGAGGGAGAAAGAACAAGCCACAACGCAGTGGCACAACAACAGATTATGAGCTGATCAAGGCCCCAGGCGCTGCTTGGGACTGTGATGGATAAAGAGAGATAGAAAGCCTGGTTAATGACAGGTGGGCTCTCATTGTGAAGGTATCTGGGCCTTGGAAAAGAGCTACACTGCAAGGTGAGTTTTGGCGAAATGTCAAATGAGCAAGTTATGGATAAACGACATAAACATTCAGAGGAAGTAGAGCTCATTTCCACCTGGAAGGGTCAGAAGGAGCTTTTTCTGATGGGGGCTAAGTTGGCAGTGGACCTTAAAAGCTGGGTGGTGTCAAAGAAAAATCAGCTGGCCAGTAACTGAAGCAGTAAGAAGAGATTTTATTCAGGGCAATTGGAAGGGGGAAAGGAGACCTCAGCATTGAATCAGGATCAATTTTGAATATGGCATGAGTGAGTGGGGATTTGTAGCCAAGGACCAGGATGAGCAGTGGATGGAAAATTACTGAAAGGAAGGATCAGAGGTGAAGGGGGTTTGTGGTTGTGACCTAACAGGATTCTTGCTCAATACAGACCAGGGTGATCATACATCACCTGCGGTGGGGGGCTGGGGGACTCGGGGGTGGTGGAGGGTAAGGAATTTCATCAGATACCAGGGAGACCAGGGTGCTGGTTAAACTGACTTAGCCTGGTTCTTACCAAAACTGGGTTTTACAAAGAACTGCACAGATGGGCCTAGGAGGAAGGCTCAGGAGCCTGCCTCAAGTTTGGTGATGCAAAGAATCTTCAGTGGGGCGGAGGGAGGAACGGATATGAGTGGTTGACGTTGGGTCAGGTGCTGTATGTACCTATAGCGGTATGGATCCTTACAGCAGTGCGCGAGAAAGCGCTATTACTCTCACTTTTTACAGTAAGAAAGATGCAGGTTCAGAAAGTGTAACTGTGTGACCTACCCTTTGCTGCCTATTAACTGTAAATGTCAGAGCTGCATTTTAAACCCAGGGTCCCTTCCAGCACCAGCTTGCCTGTAGCTGTTCTGTATGAAGATGTGGTCTGGGGGCGAGGAAGTGCACCTGTTGCACTGGAATAGGAACCAGATCATTTTGGTGAGGACGCCGTCATTTTGGAAGAGCTGGATGCCTGGTTTGGAAAGGTGGGCTGGGCCTGGCTGCAGTGGGCAGGAGTGGAGACTGTATATCTTACGCAAGGAAGGAGCCGCTGAGGAGTTCCAGGCAGAGGGGGATCAGCCCGACTGTCCTTTAGGTCTCTCTCAGAGAGAAGAACTAGTTTCTGTAGACGTGGCCAAAGGTTTCTGTAACAGGCTGCATTCCCAACTTGATTGCCTTAAGTTTCGACCTGCATCTGAAAATCAATTATTCATATAGTCAATCTTTATTAAATCTTTCAAGTGACCCGTCAATATAGCAAAGCTCAGGCTTAAAAAAAAAAAAAAAACTTTTCAATTCTCCTGGTGTTGTTTTGGTATACTGCCTTCATCCTGGCTGCAGTAATGAAGTGGCGTGCTATGACCCAGGGCTTCCATCTGTTTAATTCTGCTCATTTGCTCCGTTGTGAAATGAGTTTTCTCCGCCGCAGGAGCAGCAGCAGAGCATGAGTGCTGCCGAGAGGAGTTTGCCCCGGTGTACCTTGAGTGCCACCTCGGGCCCCCCCAGGATTTTTTTTCTTATCTTCTTCTTGCCATTTGGGAACACAGCCACATTGTTTGCAATTGAAATATAGTTTTTAACTGTGCCTCCCACTGTGTTTTTATAGAAAGAGAGCCTCTTCTCCTGGAAAATAAAACACTGCTGATTGAACCAAGGGCCCTTTGGAAGCTCTTTAATTACTGTATTAATTGCAAACTTCATGACAAACCAGGGCCCAGTAGTAGTAGCTGAGCTATTGGTCAGGTTCCTGGGCTGCTTTAATGAAAGTAAGAGGCCTGAGTTGAGAGAAAGAGGTTGGTTTGTGGAAGGCACTACCTTCCTTCAGGCTGTGAGGTTTGCATTTTTAAAGAAGCCCTTCTTCTCTCTGTAATTTGCGTTTCCTGGGAAGTCTGAGGACTCCCTGCTCCCAGTTCTCTGCATTTCCTACCTTGATGTGGATCGGAGGAAAGTGGAGAGGTGATCTCAGTTTTGTAGATTAGAATTTCTCTGGAAAATAGGTGGCTGGGAAACAAGAAATGTACTCAGGATAGTCCTTTTGTATGGCAATCTTTGAAATGATCACTTTTTATTTTGAAGGGGAAAAAAGGGCAAGTAAACTCCTTCACCGGCAGAACACCTGATGAAGTGTTTCCTTCACATTCAGTTTCTGGTGTTGGCTTTGGGCAACGTACCACAATGTGAGCATGGGTGTGGGAACTGCTGGCCGATTGTATTAGTCAGTTTTCATGACTTTTAGCTTGCTCTGTTTCCCAAGGAAAATAACTGATTAAGTACCGAGGTGTCTAGATGGAATTGAATTCCATGCACCACTGATTCATTCAGAGTGCTGTCTTCCCACTAACACGCTTTGGGCAGGAAATGACCACACATGTCCTTCCTGGCAGGGCTACAACTGGCAGCCAGACAGGGTTCCCTGGTTTGCAGTATTTTAGCATGTACTCTGCCCAGCACTAGTCCAGAACTGTGAACAGGTTAACTCATTGGATCCTCACAACCACCCTGTGAGGTTTAGCACCATTGTTAATCCTATTTGGCAAGTGAAGGAACTGAGCCTTACTTAGTCCATGGTGGAGAGAGCAGGCTGCTTGGGTCTGTGTTGGCTTTTTCTAACCTCATACTCCAGAAGACCTTTATTTAATGTCACCTTGAGTATTCGCTGACAGTTGGTGATTGTTATCATTGTCTCCCCCAGAGGACTTTATCTGCTTTCTGCTTGTTTATCAATGTATCTGTCTATGATCCTAGCTACCTACTGAACAAATTTTATTGAACAGTGTTCTGCAAACAAGATTAGGCATGATGATATGAGAAAAGACCCCATCCCTACATTGAGGAGCTTCTAATCTAGTGTGGAGGACAGATAAGCAGATGGGGTGCTGGAGGGTGAAGCATCTGACCCAGTCTTGGGGGTGCTCAATCATCATTTCATTGTTTTAACAAAGTGCAGTGCTAGTATATGCCCTGCACTGTAAACAAGTACGCGAGGCTCCTTGTCTTCCGCAGCTACAGTCTAGTTAGAGGTGATGGACAAGTAAATGCACATTGCAGTTTGGTGTGATAAATGCCGTGGTTGTGCCCAAGGGTCAGCAGGGGAGCAGCATTTATGAATGTACAAGGCACAGGTCCAAGAGAGGTAACAGGCTGTTCAGGGAACTGAACACTGGTTTAGAGTGACTGGAGAGGAGGGTGTAAATGGAGAGGAGGTAGGAGATGAGGCTGGAGAGGTAGTCAGAGAGCTGGAGGTCAAGGGTATTGCTTACTACATTAGGGGTCCTAGATCTCTCCAGATGGTGAGAATGGTACTTTGTGCCCGCCACTGCAGTCTCAGGTCTCTTTAATTGCAAAGTAGAAAAGCAGAACTGCAGAGTAACCTAAAATTAAGCGGTGTTAGGCTACTGCAAATTTCAAAAGATTGGAAATCACTGCTGTTATTTATAGGTTGTGCCTATTTTCTTACTGGACAGACTGAAGGAGAGGAGTCCCTGTCTTGTGTCTGGTGCTGTGTTGGTTTAGTAATAAAGATGCTGTTAGAAAAGAAAGAAAAGGAGAGGGTTAAAAAATTGATGCATTTCCAATTAACTTTTGATTTTTTTCTCAAGAGAACAGTCATATTTCAAGGTCATAATGTGGAATGATGAGACTTACAGAGATAATTTATGGTAGATCTTTGAAGTTTCACTGTAAGCAAGTAATGAGAACATTACAAAGCATCCAGATTTTTCTACTTTTCAGAATTAAAAGGAATGAAGTGGAATTGGATAACGGGTTATGGAGCCTTTTATTTTTGGATCATTGGTTTAGCTAGATCCCAGACTGGCAGTAATGACACATTATTTCAATGTTATGTTTGCTCAGTGGCTGAAATGGAGTGGGTTAATAGATGCACTTTTGCTTTTTGGGGAGGAATGCCCCAGCCACAGAAATCCCTAAATCTAACTGCCCTTCCTGGTATCTCCTGGATATTTTCCAGGACAAAGAGCCTGCTCTCTTACTGGTTCCGAATGGACCGTGTACCAAGAGTACCACTTAGAGGCATGAGTCTAATTTTAGTTTATTGTGAAATTCAGTGGATCAGAAAGTACTGTGTCCCCAACCAAAAATAGATGATTAGAAAATTTTAGATTGATTGACTATTTGGAACTAAGTGCTGGAGGAAGGTACGGATAAGGTGTGGGAAGCCTGGCTTTCTGGCATGTATACCTGAAGTCCTTTTATGCTTTGCCTCAGTGCTTTACCTCCATAGTAGGTATGGCCTGTAAGCTATCATGAAGACTGTTTGTTTTATGCAACTTTATATACACAGTCCCTGATATAATGTGTGACACATGGTAAGAGTTCAGTAATTATGAATGAATGAATGAATGAAGTCATCATCATATAACAGTTTGGCTGTATTATGTATAACAAAGCTACTATTGCAATGATGAGTCTTGGTATAACATGTGCATTACAGAAAGGAAAATTTTAGGTATTGGGTAGTTATGGACTCCAAGAAATTCAGGATTAAGACATTGCATGTAGTTCATCTTTATTTTTTCCTACTATCCTCCCTAAGTCAGCCGTCAGCTTTTTCTCTTAAAGCTCTACTAGTTATTGAAAAAAATTTAATATTATTTTTAGGTCAACAGAAATATACTAAAAACAATCCACCCAGCATTGAGTCCTTCTTACTCACTGAAATTCCCATTGCTGTAACTGTTTTTCCCAGTGTTTTTTTTTTTTTTTTCCCCCCCTGGGCGGTAGGCGGGGTTGGGGGGGGGTTGGCGGTTGGTTACTGGCATGTTCTAACAATCCCTGTCCAGTTCTCCTGAGCTCCTGGGCTGTAGGTCTTTCTTTTCACCCTTTTTACACTGTCCAAAACAGATTTTATCTCTTCAATCAAAATTCATTAATTAATCTTGCATTACCTGATTATAAAATAGTTATTTCATCTATTAGTATACAGAGAGTAATAAATAAAATAATATCAGTATATATAGTAGTCTAAAATCAATAAAACATAGCCTTGGGTGGGGCTTAAAAATAATTAATGACTTATTGCTGACATAATCAAGAAACTTTATGAAAAATTCTTAGAATGAAGTGATGACAACATGAAAGGGACAAAGGAAACAAAAAGCTGCTGACATTCTTGTGGAACAGAAGAATTTCATGAGGTGGAGGTGTTAACAGCCCACCATTCATCTTACCAGAGGATAAAACCAGCATTACTGGCAAAGAGATACAGACTAGAATCGAACTTCCTGATTTGAGGAACAATTCTCAATAGCTGAAAATAGAGTTGTTCTCCAGACATATGTTAGGTCTCTCACAGTCTATCAGAAGTAAAAAAAAAAAAAAATAGCAGTAGAGAGAGAGATGAAAGTGAGGAAGAGAGAAAAAAGATTGAGACTGACTGTCAAAATGTTGCGTATAAGAATGCATTGAAGTCACTATTATACAAGATCTTACTGTGATTGCCTTTCCTATCTGTTTGGATTTGCTCATCCTAAAACCTCTTCAGTTGTCAGTTTTGGAAATACCTCCTACCTAGGTGTTTTTTCTTCCTTGTTAAATATCAGCACAGCATCACTGAACAAAATTGGGCAGGGTCACAGCAATATATCATTGATGTTGGCAGATTTTCTTTTTTTCTCTTTCTACCATTAAGAAAATATCAGACACCAGTCTAGTAGTAGACAAGCCATTAGATCAATATTCCTAGATCTAGAGAGTTCTAATATTGGCTTTCATCATTTTTCCCATTTTAAAAAATGACAAAATCATTCTGCAAAGATGGAGCACAGATAATTTCACTGAAGCTCTGAGTGTGATAAAGGCTGTGGACAAAAGATTCCTGTGAAGTAACAGTCTGGGGTGGTTTAAGCATTTGGATTTCCAGGCTTCTGTATTGGAGCTGTGCCTGCTTGCTCATGCATTGGGACCCACGCACAGGAGAACTGAGGCTGGATTAATAGAAAAATATGACTTGTAGCACTAGAGACGTCTCTTCAAGCAAATGATGACTTAATGCTGGTGATTTGTAAGAATGCTGACTTTTTTTGGGGGGGTTCATCCAACTATGTACTTTCTCAAGGAAGGTAGGTTTGGGGAAATGGTTCAGTAATTTAAGCTGAACATACAAAAAAGTAAAAATAATTTAACTATTATGATGATTCTTTAGTTGGCACCTTCGGGTAATGAGGTGCTCTGGATTAATTTTTCCTGAGAGCAGAAACATATCTCTTCAAGTGATTGAGCATTTTATCTTCATTAATCTTTGAAGACAATATTTCCAAGGTACATTATACATTCCATCATGTCTATAAATATGCTTGACAATTTATAAAATGAGAGTTACAGGGGTTTTTTTAAGAGCTTAAATAAATCTTTGAGGATAGTAGAATGTAATGCCACTTCATTGTTCTACATGTTCTTACCCACATTATATGAGGTGTGGATTAGATGATGATGAAGTTCCTTCTATCTCTAATATTCTCTAAGAATAGATCCCTTATGTGTTACATTTTAACATGCATAAGAATCACCTAGGGTGCTTATTAAAAATGCAGACACTCAGGCACCATTCCTGGAGGTTCTGAAATGAGGATGAGAATCTGTAGCACAAATAAGCACCACGGACCTCCTTTTGAGAAACACTGTTTATCTTCACACTTTGTGTAAAAGACACCATTATCCTGTCGGCCACAGGGTCCAGGAGGCATCAGCTGCCCTGCCCTCAGTGGTGTTCCTCAGTGAGGGGCTGATCAGACCCAGATGGACAGGCTTTGATTCTAGTCTGTGCGTCCGATCCTTTCATCAGTATCGACTGTCACTGTGTGCATGTCAGCTGCAGAGGGAAACCTTGTAATCAAGCTTACTAAATCAGATGCCCTCTATTTAGACATATATTAAGTCATTAAGTTCAAATCTCAGGCCTGGGGAGGGGTGAGGGGAGAGTTTCCCATTTTTTCTGATAGCCTTAAGTATATACATTTAGGGATGGCCATCTTTTTCCCTGTTGGGGGGTGTTTTCTCCCTTGTCATGTTCCTTGTCCTAAGAGCCAAGTTTCCTAGAACCAGGAAACTTGATAAATGACACATTACTGTGTCAATATCTTAACATTTTGTAGTGAGATTTGTGGTCAGGGTTATCCATGACATCTTTTTACAATCTCTTTAATTTTTAAACAGGTTTAGTGAGATGTAATTCACATACCGTAAAATTCACCCTGTTAAAGTGTACAATTCAAGGACTATAGTAAAATCTGTGA
Organism: Anoura caudifer; assembly: GCA_004027475.1. NCBI lineage: Eukaryota > Metazoa > Chordata > Mammalia > Chiroptera > Phyllostomidae > Anoura > Anoura caudifer. The sequence continues at coordinate 65,400 of PVKU01007979.1, forward strand.
ATTTATATAGAGTTGTATGCAGCTATCACGTCACCTAACTTTGAAACATTTGCATCCTCCCCCCAAAGAAATCTTGTGCCACTTTGCAGTCACTTCTGCTCCTACCTCCAGACCCATTCGACCAATAATTTATTTCTCATGTCCATAGAGTTGCCTTTTATGGACGTGTCATATAAAATGGGATCCTACAGTATGTGGTCTTTTGAATCCGGCTTCTGTCACCTAATGTTTCTGAGGTTCAGTCAGGTTGTGGCGTGCATCGTTGCCAAAGACTGTTCTATTGTATGGGTGTACTGCATTTTATTTATCTATTCACCAGGTAATCAGACATTTGGATTGTTTCCACTTTTTGGCTTTTATCGCTAAAGCGTACAAGTCATTTAAGTTCCTCAGCAGTGGGATTGCTGCGTCATATGCTAAATCTGTGTTTCAATGTGGCAGTTTCAAATACTACCATTCTCCTAGTAATGTATGAGGATTCTAGTTTCTCCACATCCTCGCCAGCACTTGATATTATTGGATAAAGTCCTTTTCTGCATGTATGATTTTCAAATATTTTCTCTTAGCCTGTGGCTTGTTTTTCACTTTTTAAGTGGTCTTACCATTTCACTTGAAAAGCAATGTTTTTCATTTTGATAAAGCCTGATTTATCATTTCTTTCTTTTATAAGTGTGCTTTTGGTGGGTCTAAGAAGTCTTTGCCTATCCCAACATCCGTGGCTTTGTGAAGCTTACCTAAAATCTTATAGTGTAGAATGACCAGTGATACTACTCTATAGTGATAACCTTGTTAAAATAGATTAAAGATTCATATTCATGTTTGTCACTTGAACCTACTGTAATGAAAACCTGCCAATAGTTCCCCTAAAGTCTTAAGGATGGCCAGAGCCTAGCGAGACTCATCCACCATCCCCCACCATCCCACTGCAGCTGTGTCTTTCTGAGCGTTCTTTCCTCATTTTAGTCCCTGCCATCGGCCAATGAAGGAGAATGTAGGTCTTTACCTCGTTGCATTGTGAGGAAGCAGAGTCCCATCCTTATTCTCATTTCAGAGCCTAGGGTGCAGGGCCCCTACATGAGGCTCCACAACTGCAGGAACACAGCCCGCATCTCTTGCAGGCTTTAGAGGAAGGTGCCGGGCGGTAGCTCACAATCAGGCAAGTCTCCACTGAAAGACAGAAGTGCTGCCTTGGAGTTTGTCATAAGAACATGCTGGTCGCAGCCTCTGTAGGCAGAGATCAGGCCTCACTTGATTCTTGTCCTCAATCTTGTTTCTATCCTTCTTTGTCTAAAATATCAAACTGTGTGTATTCTCTTTTAGTTCTAGACTTTTCCTATTGAGTTCATCCTTGGGGAAACATTACCAAATCCCACACCAGGAAAGCCTGATTTTCACTCAGAGTTTCGTCTCATAAACTGAAATAAAATACACACCTAGAAACAGCTTGTATAAAATGTATTATTCTCCAAAGTAGTAATAACTAAACTTACAAGTGAAAAAGTGTCTAATAGTTGACCAAATGCTTTCACAAATATGATCACATTTGACCCATATGTTGCTGAGAAGAAATATGTCTTTTTTATAGGTAAAGAAAATGACTCATCAGAAGTCATTTATTTCCAGATACAGGACTTCTGAAACCAAATCTGATGCCATTTCTATATCCATGCTTCCTCTCCAAAGTAATAACACTGAATTTTTGTAATTTTAAGGAAATTAGATATGCCATTTATATTAGACTGATAGCTTATTTTTGAGCAATCATTTACATTTTGAATGAAATCTATAGAAAATGATATATTCATTTTTTAGGGCTTATTTCCTTCTCAAGCCTCTATTTTTTTAACTTGTAATTTTCCCTTTTTATTGTACTTTTTTCCATTAACATTTACCCCCACATACCCTCTTTCACCTCCACCCACCCCCACCCCCACCCCCACAATCACCACCCTGACTACAGTGTGAATGGTTTTATTTCCTGGGAAAGGAAGTCTAGGCAATGGAGGGTAGGTGGGTGAAATGTGTGGTGGTAGCTAGAGTAGGGAGTTCCTGCACTTGGAAACATCCTTTGGCATTAAATTTACAGTGCTCAAGGCTGGTCTGAATAGTTTTAGGCTGTTTGAAATCCCAAGAAGGCTTTATGCTCACCAAGGGAGGAAAAGGTCCACAAGTATTTCCATGTAATTTTAGCTTGTCTCCAATTACTGGCTGTTTCATTCTTTTTTCCCATTAATTCCATGCCATCTGTTGTGACCAACCTTTACTTCTTTTCTAGAGGCCATTCTTACTGTGATCTCTTTCTTCCTCTGTTTCACCCACTGTGGCTGAGACCATTCAGCATAGGAGGGCAGCATCAATTTGCTTGGAATATGAATTCAGGATCCGCACAAGGATCCTCACAGTCTATTTCATCAGAATCTCTGAGGACTGGGCCCAGGAATCTGTGTTTGACACACCCTCTGGGGTTGTAGTGCACGGTCAAATTTGAGAACCCTTAGTGCAGTGGTTCAAAGTAAGGATTCTAGGGTCAGTTGCCAGGTTTCAAATTTTAGCTGTACCCCTTAGTAGCTATTATTCCTGACGCATACTTACCTAAATGATCTTTACGGAAGTCACTCCCCACTCTAAGCTTAAATTGTCTAGTCTGTGAATTTGTGGAATAAAGTGGTAATTACTTCTGTAAGAAATTGTGAAGACTAAACAAAGTGATGCACATAAAGCACTTCTTGTGGTGTCTGGCACACAGTAAGTGTCCCAGAAGGGGAGCTGTCACGGTTGATACTGTCTCTGAGTCTCGTCATTACCAGGATTGTGAGATAACCCTCCATCACTTGTCCCTGGCAGCTTGAAATTTCATTACTTATTTCTAAACCTGAATATTTGCTATGTGTCTCATTTTCAATATTATGAAAATGAGAGTAGCTTTCATACTAAAATCCCTAGGTGAACTGTATTTGAAATTTTGCTTGTGCCTTCTTTCGTTTTCTGCCACTAAGCCAGCTTCCTATCTGGGGCACAATCTCTCTCTCTCTGATAATAATTTAAAGCCTTTGTTTCAGAATGTTGTCTAAGACATGTTGATAGCATAAATAAACATTATTTCCTGCCTCAACTTCTTTATCACATTGTAAATTTCTGGTGTTTTGTATTTGTATTTGTAGATACCAAATTTACCTATAGATAGAGAGAATCTATATGGATATAGATAGCAATGGATTCTATGTCAATATTTATGGTTTGTCTTCAATTAGATTATTCTTGTTTCAGTGTCAGAGTCTATTGTCTGTTGGAAGTGCCATCAATATTCCCTATACTTCCAACAAATTCATGCGGAATTTTAGTTTATTGGAGCTTTTTCAGAGGTTTTGTAGGAGACAATTCTTGGGCTATTGGTATGACTTGAACTAACTTTGCGTATAAATTTGCAGTTGTTTCCAAGATCGTCTAGGACTCTGGTTGGACACCATTCCACCCTGGTGATTCATTTTATTTTTATTTTTTCCGTTAGGCTTGTCCAACCCTGTATTTATCTTTTTCTGATTTAGCAATTTGGACTGCTTACTTCAGAAGAAAATTTGTACCCAAATATCCTCTTGGATATTTGTACAAAAATATTTTGCAGGATTTTAATCTATCCTGTTCTGTATCTTCGATTCATTTGTATGTACATGTTTGTAAGTGCAGTCGATTCTTAGGCTGGCTTTCTGCCAAAAATAATTAGAAGACAAGAAATGCAACCACCATAAAATTCCTTTAAATTTTCTTTATCATTTTTAAAGCATTCTTTAAACTCTTCCATGTATTTCGAGAATCCATCTGACCTTATCATCTTTTAGTGCAGCATTTCTCTAATAGCACGTTGTTTCTGCCAGAAATAAAGGGCTCCATGGTCAAGGGGTATGGGAAGGGCTGCTTGCCTCTGCAGACCTATTCCGTGCCCCCCATTCCCTACCCCCAGAAATAACTTAGTGATTCATTGATTCACAGTGGCCTTTCAAAGGACTCTGGCGTGTCCTGCATAAAAAATCCAGGTTTCCTGTTTTGTTTTGTTTTTACCCTAAACAAACACTTATTAATATCCCCTCATCTAGTGCATTCCATAATATACCATTGAGGTTTGAATTTATGACTTTCCTTATTCTGTTTTGGTCAACTGTATGTGTTTAGATGTACTTCTTTTTATTTTTTTCTTCACTTTATTTATTTATTTTTGCCTAGTTAGACCTGCTGGGTCTTTTTTGTTTTTCATTCTTAGCATTAATTTTAAAGTTTTGTGCCCATATTTATCATTTAAAAATTTTTATTTATATATTTTAGAAAGATTTTATTTATTCATTTTTAGAGAGAAGGGAAGGGAGGGAGAAAGGGGGAGAAACATCAATGTGTGGTTGCCTCTCGCACACCCCTCACTGGGGACCTGGCCCACAACCTAGGCATGTGCCCTGACTGGGAATCAAACTAGCGACCCTTTGATTCGCAGGCCGGTGCTCAATTCACTGAGCCACACCAGCCAGGGCCCCATATTTATCTTGAACTTTAACACATTTGAAACTATTCCTTTTCTTTTTCGATAATGTGGTCTTGAGTGATTGCCTTGTTTTGATCATGTTTCTTTAGGGTGTTAGTTCTGCATTGGGTCAGATAATTTATAGGAAATATCTGTGATGAGTATAATGAGCTTTAGGTCTTTCACTTGTGAGTGGCTTTCTTTTCCTTTTACATTTTTCTCTTGTTTATTTTTTGACAGGTTTGTGTGACCCAAATTGAACTTTTCTAATGACATTTACTCTGAACAAAAGGATAATTTTTGTCCCTTACTTAACTCTCTATGTTTTCTATTGAAATGATTATTTAGTATTTTTAGCAAAAATGTTACTTTGTTTTTACTGATGGTTATAATGTTTTTTAAGCTGTTTTTGTTATTACTTAATAGCTCATGTGAGATATTTAAGCTTCATTGCTTGTGACAGGCACCAAATAACTAAATTAGCATATTAACATTTATTTATATTTCCCTATTAACCTACCCAGCTATGAACTTTTTGTCTTTAAAATTTGTACTGAAACTTTATATTGCCTTATGTACTTAGTCATACTGTATTTGTACTCACTCTTTCTTCTCTGATCGAAGGCCCTTGTCAAATGCCACTTTCTCGATGAGACCATTTCTTACCACTACATTTAAAAATCACAATCCCCTTTTCCCAACACTACCTAGTCCTCTTGCTACTTCATTTTTGTCTTTTGTGGTGATTAAATATAACACACTATGCTTTTAATTTATTCATTATGTTTGCTCTCCCTTAATAAAAGCTAAATTCCCAAGGGCAAGAATTTCCATCTAATTTGTCACAGCTTTATCTCTGCTGTTAGAAAAGTGTGACACATTATAGCTACTTAATAATTTTTTTATTAAATGAATAAATAAACATCTCAGTAGATGTAGAAAATGCATTCCATAAAATTTGATATTTATTCATGATACAAAATCAAACTATGATTAGAAAGTACAAACACTCAGCAAATGTAATATTTAGTGGTGAGACATTGAAAGCATTCCATTTTAATTTTTGGAAACAAGATACATACACTCTTAGTAAGACAAGACAATACTTCTATTCAGTATTATGTAGGAAGTCCTAACTAAAATCATAGGATGTAAAAAATGTAAGGATTCTAAGCATTGGAGAGGGAGAAGCAATGTAATCACTAGTCATTGAGGATATTTTGTTTGTGTAGAAAAACCAAAATATAGATAAAGTATTAGAATGAGTGAAAGAGGTTAGCCAACATACTGCAAAGAAAATCAATATGATACAAAATTGATTTCATTTTTGTACTCTACTACAACTATTTAGAGAAGGCAATGAAATACCACTTATACTAGTATCATTGTAAATATAACACACCTAGGAATAACTCCAAGGAAAATAAGGCAACACCTACATAAAGGAAATTATAAAACAAAAACACTTAGGGAAATCTAAATAAATGGAAAAATAAATCATACTTATGAAAAAAATCTCAATCTACAAGTGATATGATTCTCACCAAATTGTTTTAAAAATTTTATGAAGCTAAAATAAAAATTCTTTTAGCTCCTTTCACCCATGGATCATGGAAGCTGATTCTTTACTACAAATGGGAGAGTCATGGGGAGTCTTGACCTGTGAGATATTAAGATCCTCTGTTATAAAATTATAGCAATTAAAACAGTATAGGACTGAGAAGAAACAGAAAAATAAATGATTGGAAGAGAATAGAGGATGTAGGCACACATGTACATATAGGGAAACTTTGTTTGATAAAGACCTGGCTTTGAGATAGGTGGGAAAAGAAAGAGTTGTCAATAAATGGTACTATAACAATTGGCTATATATGTAGGGAAAACATGGACATCACCTGATATCATGCATTAAAAAATCAATTCAGATTGTGTAAGGCAAAGCTAAAACTTGTTAGGAAAAAATATATAGAGAGAAAAATATTTTTTATGTCCTAAGATAAGGAAGAATTTTTAAAACAAAAGATAATAAGCATCAGCCATAAAGGGAAAAATTAATTTTACTACATGAATACACTATCTATGAGAGGACTCAAGTGAAAAAATACCACAACCTGGGAGCAGATGTATGTATGAAATATATAGGGATTGGCAAAAGTAGGCTTGCAGATATTTGTATGGAAAATAATACAATAATTAATGAATAATAATACAAGAGTAAACTGTGTTTCATGTACTCACAACGGTAAACCTACTTTTGTCCACCATGTATTACTAGAAAATGATCAGTGTCTAGAATAAGGAAATAACGAGCTGTGTTATAATGACCAGCAACCTTAAACGTGATGGGCAAAGGACTTGGATCAGCACTTCATAAAAGAGAAGACACAAATGGCCAAAAATCATATGAGAAGATTCACAATCTCATTAGTTACTCAGGAGACCCAGACAGAAAGCACGATGGCATACCCTTTCTCAGTGTGCTGGGAAAGCTAAAGTCAGCAATAATGAGCTGCAGAAACTGGGAGCTCAAACTGCTGAAGAGAAAGAAAGTTCTTAGTACCAATTTGGAAAACTTTGATTTTATGTTTTCAAGTTTAAGATACTATTTGGTCTACCAGTCTCACTCCTGGATACATACTCTGGAGAAACTCTTATACATATAACCAGATGATCATAATATTCACAGAACAGTTGTTTAAAAATAGATTTTAATATTTTTTGCTCATTAGCTAATTAATTAATTTTTAGCTTTATTGATGTATAACTGACAAAATGGTAAGATATTTAAAGTGTACATTGTATTGATTTAATATATGTGTACATTATGAAAGGGTCCCTCTCATCTAGCTAATTAATATATTCAGCCATGTAATATGAAAAATAGAGACATTTATTGAAGATACTATATACAAGGAATATACATAGGACAATGGTGCCTCAGTTCCCTTCAAAGTAGGCACCTCGGAACCTCACACAGTTCTCCCAGCATCTCTTCCACAGTTCAAAACACTTTGCAAAATCCATTTTTTGGAATCACCAGCAGCTGCCCCATCATGTTTTCCTGAATCTCATTGATGGTCTGAAATCTCTTCCCTTACAAAGGTGATTTTAGTTTTGGGAAAAGCCAAAAGTTGCAGGGCACTAAATCTGGGCTGTATAGGGGCTGAGTCACCTGGGAGATTTGATAATTTTGCCAAAAAACTCTGCATGAGATGTCTGTATAATGACATTCACCATCATAGTATTATAGAGTATGATTTTTAGGGCAGTGAAACATTCATCTCTTTATTATGTTCCACTTATTCATCTCTTCCTCCCCTGGAAACCCTTGATCTGTTTTACAGTCTGCATCATTTGCTTTTTCCAGAATGTCGTATAGTTGGAATCATATAGTATGTAGCCTTTTCACATTGGCTTCTTTCACTTAATGTGCATTTAAGTTTCCCCCATGCCTTTTCATGAGTTGATGGTTTATTTCTTTTTAGCGCTGAATAATATTCCTTTGTCTAGATGTACCACCATTTATTTATCAGTCCACCTACCAAAGGGCATCTTGGTTGCTTCCAAGTTTTGGCAATTACGAATAAAGGTTTGGGTTTGTATGTGGATGTGATTTTTCAACTCCTTTGTGTAAATACCAAGGGATGCGATTGCTGGACTATATGATAAGAGTATATTTATTTTTGTAAGAAACTGTCAAACTATCTTCCAAAGTGATTGTATGATTTTGCCTTCTCACCAGAGTTCCTGTGCCTTCATGTACTTACCAGCATTTGGTGGTGTCAGTGTTTGGATTTTCATTTTTTCTAATAGGTAGAATCATTGTTTTCAATTGCAGGAAAGAAACAGATAAAGAACATAACTCAGATGTTTATTAATAGCATGATTTAAAATTGAGAGTCATGTATATTATAAATTGGCATGAAACTATAAACATGTCAAAGCCAATTTACTGGTTTTGATATTAAACTATAAACAGCTAAGATGTAACCATTGGGAGAAACTTGGTGAAGGGTAGATAGGACTTCTCTGTGATATTTTTTGCAACTTCCTGTATACCTATCACTTTTTCAAAATAAATATTAAAAAATTTTTAGAGTTGTTTTCTTGTAGTGAAATCCTATCCAGCTGCAAAAGCAATGAACTGTTTGTGAAAACCACTGGATTACATCTCAAAAAACATCAGACTGAGGGAAAAAGTAATTTGCGTAAAAAGATAAAATAAAAAGCTCAAAACACAACCTAAATAATATATTACTTTTGGAAACAACCATGATAAAACTGCCAAGAAAAGCAAGTGAAAGATAAACAAAATTGAAGATAAGGTTTATCTCAGGGGTAAGGGAGGGTGTGTGAACAAGGAAAAGGACTCAGGGTCCTCAGCGGGGGTTGTAATGTTCTTTTAAAATTTTATAAATAACTATCTTAAAGCAACTCTTCAGAAGTCTTAAAAATGTATGAACCTTATTTTTAGCATTTAATAATAACTTTTGGGGGTAAAGAATACAATTTAGTGAAAGTTAAATAGAATTTAGCAAAATTAAACATTTTTGATAGAGTGTATAGTTATAGAGCATCTCAGTGACGACTGAGTTCTAGTTTAGATTTGGGTCTGACTCTCACTGTTGGTAAGTGGGTTTTGGTCAGTGGTTTCCGAGTGGTCCCTGGACCCGCAGCATCAGTTCCACTTGGTTTACAAGGTAAATTCTCAGACCTCACTCCAGACCTGTCCTCTGGAAGAGAAGCCCCGCAATCCACGTTGTAACACCAGCCCTCTGGGTGAGTCTGATGTGCATGGATTTTGGGGAGCCACTAGTAAGTTCAACTTTCTCATCCATAAAATTAGAAGATAAAACTAAATCAGTTGTTTTCCCAAAGTCTGATGTATATGCTACTGATCATGTGAAAGGTGTTTTTAGTTGATATACATATCAGCATTTTAAATTTTACTGTGCATTTATTTCAGTGTTTGTTAGAGTAATATAAATAGCTTACCAAACCTATAAGTTCACTGATATTATTGCTTCATGTATGGCTAAGTTAAAAAAAGAAAAAGAAAAAGGAAAGGAATCAACTTAAACTTAATGTAAATAGAGGTAGTAAGTCAAAGTAGTAAGGTTCTATGAGAATATCACAAAATTCATGGAATGAGTCCTCAAATATTGAAGTTTCAGTAATCCTGAGTGGATGGGTGTTTAAAATAGTCTCTAAAATTATGAGACTCATATGCTTTTTTTTTTTTTTTTTACAAATTTGCCTTCTTAGTTTTACTTTTTAAAATTCAAGCTAATATATTAAAATTTAGTCCACTCAGCTTGTGCTGGGGGAAAAGGTCTGTTCATGTGCTTTTGTACTGAAGGATACTTACCTGAGATTCAAAATTTAACTGTGGTTCATGGAGAGTGTGGGTTTATTTACATTTAGATCACAAAAATGAAATCTGTCAAGGAGAAATCTGTTTCAAAACACCGTTTAATTTTAGAAACAATTTCTTCTTTCCACTTCTTGCAGTATTTTTAGTGGGCTAGGCAGATGTTTTTTATATAAGGAAATGAAATGGGACTTGGGGACAGTAACAAACATTTTGATAATTAGGGGTTTATACTTTGTAAAAGTCGACATAAGTTATAAGCAGCTACGGCAGAACTGGCCTTTCTAACTGGCATTTTTAAGCCGCTTTGTTGAGCCGTAATTCACATGGCGTGCAGTTCACCCATTTAAAGTGCGCAGGTCAGTGGTTTTGCATGTTCACAGTCACACATTTGTCCCCGTGCACGATTTGAGAACGTTTCGTCACCCCCCACAGAGAAAGCCCGTACCCATTAGCAGTTACTCCCCATCCCCTCTCCACACCCAGCCCTAGGCAGCCACTCATCTACTTTTTGTCTCTACAGGTTTGCCTGTCTGGGATATTTTATATAGCTAGAATTATACCATACATGGCCTTCTATGACTGGCTTTTTTGACTTAATTTTCAAGGTTCATGCACATTGTAGCATGTATCAGTGATTTATTTCATTTTACTCTGTGCTGCTGAATAACGGTATGTTGTATTGATACGTCAAGTTTTGTGTATCCATCGTCAGTTGATGGACATTTGGGTTTTTCCCTTTTTGGCCACTATGAGTAATGCTGCTATGTACATTCATGTACACATTTATGTGTGAATGTATGTTTTTCTCTTGGATTTCTACTTAGGAGTGGAATTACTGGGTCAGATAGCAACTACATTTTAACATTTTAAGCCACTGGGTCTAAAGAGCATGGTCTTTCCAAGTAAAATTATGATTTTATTTAAAACCAAATATATTTCTACTCTAATTTTGAATAAATTACCAATTTTGTTTGACATTGATTTTATACAAGATATCTCTCCAAAATGATATTTGGAAAAATCATTATTAAAATAAATGTTTTTGAAAACAGCAGCTTAGACACTGCTATTCTACTTCACAATTTATCATCATTTATCAAAATTGTCACATCCTTCTGTGACATGTTTCTTTCTCTGTATATTTTACTGCTTGCTGCCCGTGTCATGTAGCATTTAGGAAAAATGGCATGGTGTCCGCTTCCTGAGCTGATGATGGAATTCATGCTTTTTGGGGGTTGGCTTTTACAAAATAATTATGTGTTGTTAGGAAACTGATGTTAGTTTTATTTTTAAAATTCTCATTTCAGCAACAACAGAAAAACATGTTGCTAAAATAAAAACAACATTTTGGTGCCTCTCTGCATCTGATGCATACATTTTGCTGTGCTATCCTCATAATATTTTGAAGTTTGAAGAAGAGATACTTTTTTATATAATGAGAATTTATGTTCAGTAAATTATTAGTATTTGACTTTGTCTTACTTTGTCCCAATGGTTTCTTAAAGGCTTTTGTGCCAAATTAGCTACCTGAAGATTCTTTTTTAGGAAAGGCTTTCAGAATGTTTCCTTCTCACCCACTTATGAAATTAGCTTTTAGTGCCTTGCTGTTAGAAAGATTTCTAGGAAAAGAAGGAAACAACTAACTGCAGCGAGTAGATGGAGTAATAGAAAGAGAAGCGGCAGCATGGAGAAAAGATGCTCCTTAGGGAAGAGAAAGACAAGATGCCAATTAGACTTGAATGGGTCAGATTTGTTTATTGAGAAAGAAAGCAAGCCTTGTCACAGCTACCCTAAAGAAAAATAAGATCCGTAAGGCAGCATGAGGCATTCAGTGTCCTCGTCTACAAGACAAGAATATAGAACTGTATGATTCTACACACAGATCCACTGAAATCATTCTTGATTGTATTTCTGATAGGGATAACCAATCCCATGCATGGCATAGTAGAGTGATGGATGTTCATACCAAAGATGTGGAGCTTCACTGTTTGGGTCATCTGGGAGGTAGACTCTGACATGGGGTTTGGTGTGCAGAGTGTTAGCAAGTGTCCTTGGGAGCAATATAGTGGAAGGGTGGCAGAGGTGTGAGGCTTGAGCAGTGGCAAAGGTCAAGGTGTGTCCTTGGCCAACCACATAGGGAGCTTTAGAGCTGACATGGTTTATTAGTGTAGTCCCATGTTGCACCAAAATGACCAAATATTTATACTCTATCTCCATTAGTCAATGGCTGAGGCTGTCTTCCATTCCCCAAGGGTATGACCTTGAGTGAGGTAGTCTGAAGCTCAGGTAATTCCAATTCATAAAGAGGCTTGCAGCTGGGGCGAGAGGTTCTTCCCCAAAGATCAGTCCCAGTACTGCATGTATTTCTCCCGTGTTCACCACACCATATCAGTTACTATCCCCTTACTCTTTACAAAAGCTTTTTAGAATATACTTTTTATGTTTATGAAAGTAGTACAATTAGATATATCTTAAATGTGTATTTCATATGGGAATGGTTAAGTTCAATTTTTATATCTTCATAGTTAGAGATTATGTGGCATTAAAACCATGTAGTGCATCTATGTATACTGCCAGGAAAATATGCTATAATATTGTGAGAAAATACCAGGTTGTGGAACTGCAAAGGCATATGCACCATAGTTCTATTTTTATTTAAAAAAAAAAACTATAAAGTGCATACAACACACAGACACACATACATTCACCTTCTGAAGACTGGATTGGGGTGAGCAACAAGAGAGGGATAGTGGTTTCACTTCTTTCTGTATTCTTGAAATTGTCATGCATTTGGTATAGTTGTGTGCTCAGCAGAGCTGATAGAAGAAATTACTATAAATTTGGCTTAACACAATATACACCTGTTTCTCACAGTGCTGGAGGTCAGAAGTCTAAAATGGTCTCACTGTGCTAAAGTCAGGATACCAACTGGGTTGTGCTCCTTTCTGGAGCCTCTAGGGAAGAACCCATTTTCTTGCCTTTTTCCAGCTTCTAAAGGCTGCCTGCTTCCGTGGTTGTAGCCTCCTTACTTCAACTTCAAAGCCAGCAAGGTAGCATCTTCAGCTCTCTTTCTTCTGCCTCCTTCTTCCACTTATGAGGATCCTTGTGATTATATCAGATGCAACCAGATAATCCTGGATAATCTCCTTATTTTGAGGTCTGGTGATGAGGAACCCTAATTCCACTTGCTGCCTTATTTCCCACAAGCCCTGTAACCTAACATATTCCTGGGTTCCAGGATTAGATGTGGACATCTTTGGAGGTTCATTATTCAGTCTACCACAACAAACTAGTTAAACTAGTTAAACTAGCTTCTCACAACTGTATGCTAGCTGTTCCTACCTCTTATTCAGATGACATCAGGTAAGTAAGAACAGAGAAAATAGATGGGTGAATATGTAATTCAATACATAATTATTCTTTATATAGTATTTTTAATAAAGCTCAGTGAGGAATTATAAAGTCAAAGCCATCTTGGTTAGAAAAAATGTACCTCTTATATTTTTGCATGTTTTCCATGCTGGTGTGTATTATAGGCCTTACTACTGAAATGTAATCATTGCCTTTCTTGTCTTTTTCCTACTTTTTTGGGAGATACTTGAAGGTGGGGGTCTGTGTTCTTAATTTCAATTTACCTGCCCAGTTAATGAATATTTATTAAGCACCTTCTATGTGCCAAGTATTTTTTTGAAACTTTTGATATATCTGTAGACAAAAACCAACAAAAATTTCACCTCTCTACTGGGGAGAAAACCATCTAGTTACAAGAGGTGATGGATGGAAAAGTAACTAGAACAGGTCAAGAAGGATTGTGAGTGCCAGAGTCGGGTATGGTTTGTGATTCTAAATAGATTATCAGAGTAGGCCTTGTTAGGGGATGATATCTGAGGAAAGACTCAGAGGACTTTCAGGATTTAGCTGTGCGGGTAGCTGGGGAAATTGTGTTGGACACGGAGGGAATGGTCAGTGTAAAGCCCTTAAGGCTGGAGCCTCCCAGGACTGTTTAAGGAACAGCAGGAGGTTGCGTGTGGATGCCTTTGGCTGTGATATTGAATATAGACCAAAGGATGCCAAGTATGAAAGCAGGGAGATATCC
>PVKU01007980.1:0-79357 GCA_004027475.1 Anoura caudifer
TTTTTTTATTCTTGGGGGCAATTATGAACACTTCTGTGCCTCAGTTTTCCCTCTAAAATGGGAGGTAATAATAGTACACACCTACTTCATGGAATTTTTGAGGGTCAAATAAGGTTTTTACTTAGAATAATGTTGGCATATGAAGTTTATTACATAAAATGCTTTGGACTATTACTGATTTTCTAAAGATTTAGCAGCTCAGGAATAAATGCACAAACACACATACACACAGTTTTTTTCCTAAAGTGTTCATGTTAATTCAGGACAGAAGATAACTTATTAAGATGCAAGTACCTACTCTGGGAGTGGTGGTGTATTTTTCATTTCTTTTTAGCATTTTTGAACTGCTTGCTTTCAGGAGAGACTTCTGACCCTTCATAAATACCACAGGCCTTTCCATTACTCTCCATCTGGACTTCAGCTCTGGAGCAGGAAGCTGGGACCACTCCTGGGGGCTGACTTTTGGTCCTTCTGTCTCTCCCTCCTACCCTTCATCTCCAGTTCATGAATGCGGAATTGAGGGAGTTCATTTTCCTGACAGTTGGTGAAAACTGGCTGGTCCCAGTTCTTCAAACACACATGGATGTGTCCTCACCTCAGAAATTTAGCCCTCTTTCAAGTAATTCATTGGAGTCTGTAAACTCTAAGGGAAACACAACTATTAGCCATTGACATCTCAGAGTTCATTACTTAAATCACATTGTCACATTTCTTCTCCGGATACAAAGCTGGAGGAATGTGGTGTGTGGACCTAGGTAATAAAGCAGGAAGGGCAGGCCTGAGCAACAGGAATTTTCTAGAGAGTGCAAGAGGCTGTGGGAAGGAGAAAGAAGGACTGGGAACCAGAAGGGAGCCTTGAGAGGGGCTGCAGGATAAAGCTATACTGCTCGCAATATTGTTTAGGGTCCTTGGAGCCTTGTGTTTGCCCCAAAAAAGGGCAAAATTTCCCCACCTGTCTCCTTCCTTTTGCATTCTCCCTACCCTTTTATTTAGTTATGGGCACAAAGCTAGCCTGAGTCACAGCAGTGCTGTCAATGGAAGCTATCTTCCTCCAGCCTCACATCTACTACCTGCCTTCCCCATTTCTCCCTCTGGCTTCCCTCCTACTGAACCCAGCTTAATCTCAGTTCAGAGCCTACTGTTTATTGTTACCTGGCCAGGGTCAGGGCTTCCACTGGGACCCTGTATTCAACTTTGTGTTCCCTCCTCTAGAAATGCTCAGCATATCCTCATCCCTTTTACCTATTTCTCCTTCAGAGTTAACACAAATGCCACTTCCTTGGGGAGCTCTGTCTGAGCCCCTGAGTCAAGCTTTTCTGGTACATATCTCCCAGCAGCATATACATTCCATGCCTACCACAGTTGGCAATAACAACAACAACTTCTTCTTCTTCTTCTTCTTCTTCTTCTTCTTCTTCTTCTTCTTCTTCTTCTTCTATGAATGATGATTAACTTTTACATCCTATGCTAGACTATAAAACCCAAGAGGGGTTTTACATCTGTCTTTTCCACAACCGTGTCCTTAGGCCAAGCACAATGTATGGCATGAAGTAAACTCTTGGTAAATATTCTGCTGATGAATAAATGAGGGCCCTTTGGAGCACCCTTATGTGTTCTCTGCTAGTCATTCAAGGAATGAAGCCATCCTCACTTTCTAAGGAGGCCAGAATGTGAACATGAACTAGAGCACTTGAAAGGAGTAGACCAGGCAGTTTCAGAGCTCTGGCTCAGGTGGCTCCTGCACCCATGAATCTCGGGAACATTTGGTGAGGATAGGTGTAGCGTGAATGGTGGGGCGCATGGCTGGTGCTCCACAGGCAGCACTTGCTGGCGGTTATGGAGCACACAGGTGTGAATTTTGGGTTTATGAGATGCTTTCAGAGAAATAGAAATTTATTAGAGGCAACTTCAGGTCTTTCTCCTGTAATTCCCACTGTTACTTTCTTCCATGATGGAAGATTATAATAACATAAAATTTTATTTGGGCTGATTTTGCCATTGTTGACAAGTGTTACAGATTTGCACTTTCTCTGGATTTTGCACAATGCTGGTGTATTCATTACTTTATATTGATATAGTTCAAAGCCTTTTATAGAATGACTTGTTTCTCCTTTCTGTGGTTAGTAAAAACAAAAAAGCAGAGTGTCACATACTTTTGTAGTCTACTGTGGAATTTTGATAATTTGTTCTTAATGAAGCTGATTTTTTCACAACCATGAAATAACTGCCAAACTTCTCTTCAGTGCCTTAGATGCATGAATTATAATAATGAGACCTGTTTTCATCTTTGGTCTTACAACACTATGTCTGTGAGCATCACGAATTACCGGTGAGAAACCCAAGTTTCAGATACACGTGCAGTTCTTTGGGGTGACCTTTTTATTTTTTGAGATTGCAAGCTAGACTGTTTAGTGCTCAGTGAGAGTTTCTAGAGCTTTGTGCCTTAAGGTGAAGGAATGGGAAGTGAAGATGGCTAAAAAGGTATGAACTGAATGGTTAATGTTCAAGGAGCAAAAATACAATTACACAATTCAGAACAAGAGACCTCATCTCCTGGTTGAAATGGAATCTCATTCCATTGAAGACTTTTACCTTCATAGTTGACTTCACCATTTTATAATTGGGAGAGGCCCTCTAGGTTAATGGGAGTGCACTGGGTATGATGTCAGAAGACCAGTTCTAAGTCTGCCACTTTCTTATTAAGTGACATTATTCAAGACATTTGACACCCTGTAGCTCACTTTCATCTGGAAAATGGAATTTGTAATAGCTGTCCTAACCTACCTCAAAGGGCATGTTCTGACCGGGGAGCGGGGCGGTGGGGAGGTCCTGAATGCTTTCATATAATCCATTGGAGATACTGCGGCCATTAAATACTTTGTTTAGTAACTGGCAGAATTTTCTCTCTGTAAAATTCGATACTCTTTCCCCATGTATTTGGAATTAGATTACCCTGTACTTGAAATTATAATTTGTATTTTTGGGTGAGGGGTGTATCTGTATGTGTGTATTTACAAGGTTGTGTTTTGTTGTATGTGTATGTTATTCAATCACTTGCTTGCAGGAAGTTGGAAGTAGGAACCTGATTATGGCAAAAATGTACAGGCTTGACCGTCTTACCTCCCAGTGGAGGAAGGATCAAGAGCTTGCCTAAGGGATATAAGACACACTCGGCTGGATTGCTGGTGTCCCACTTATGATTTTATCTCTGATTGATTAGGTCACACTTTGAAAAATGTGTTCTCCATCTTAGAGAATATTGTAGAGTTTTTGTCATCAGACCAAATGCTTGGGTTGGTATGCAACCCCAGGGGAATGGCTACTCCGAAAGCTAAGCATCGTAGGAAAAGGTTACTTCTGGAATAGAAAGAGCCTTGGATTGGGGGAGTTCTATTTTCTTCCCAGTGTCAGTGATCAGTTGGGTCCTAACTCTGAGGCATGGGGATTGATGTGTGTGGAGACAGGGAAGGAGCCAGACAGACAGCTGGTTAGTAAGAGCTTCCAAAGTCCATCTGGGCCTCTGTACTATTGGAGTAGCTAATTTCAGCAAGAATATAAGTTATTCTCTGTTACTCTTCTATATATTTTACCTAATCATCAATAAAATCTTTTTTAAAACTTTTTTTATACTCACCCAAAGATATTGTTTTCATTGCTTTAGAGAGAGAGGAGGGGAGAGAGGAGATGAGAGAGAAACACTGATGTGAGAAACATTGATTAGTTCTTTCCTGTATGCACTGGGACCAGGATCAAACCTGCAACTCAGGTAATGTGGCCAGACAGGGAATCAAACCCACAAACTTTCCATTATGGGATGATGCTCCAACCAATACCGGTCTGTGACATACCAGCAAGAGCCCTCAATAAAATCTTATTAAAAGTTACAAGCTGGTCTTTGGAGACTGAGGAGTCCTGGTCCATGTTTCAGAAAGACTAACAAAAGAGAGAACATTGTCCCCTACCAAAGGTCAGAATGGGACTTCTAGCAGAGGACAGGTGGATTCATCAATAGAGCCTCTCATGAGGGTGCAGTTAAGAGAGGAACCAGCGTGGCAGGATGACAAGGAGTTTTCAATGCAAGAAGTTGGGGACTTTTTCTAGGGCAGAAATTGGTGAGCATTACTAGAAGCTGTTAAGTAAGTCTAGCCCTGGATTCCAGGAACTGGGATCATGAGAACTTATGTCATAGTGAGTTGGGAATAGGAAACCAGTGCAACTTCATTTCTTAGTCATGGGCTGGTAAGGGCTTGTGAGCTTATATCTACCTCTCCTCTTGAAGAGCCTCCTCTTGAACTTCTTAGGTTTTCCAAGGGATAAGGAAGTCTCCTCTGGGGCGGGGGTGAGGTCTAGCTCTTCTGGGGGTTTCATCTGCATAAAAAAAGAAGCAAAGAAGAAATTTCAGAAGGGAAGGATTGCACAGTGGAGAAGGGGAGAACACTTTTAATGTCTTATCTTTCTTCTACTGAAGACTTTGATTCTAGCTCTGCTTACCTGTGATGCACTGAAGACTCTATTGAATCCCAGCCCTACATTAGTGCTTTTTCTCTGTGTGTGTCCTAAGTTGGTTACTGTCCGATGTTATGGCTACCACCACCCAGGTCTTTTCCGCAGCTATTCTCTGCTCCTCCATCCCCTTCTGCCTCCATGGCTTATCTCATGTTTCTCCTAGCTAGGGCTCTGCACCCGTCAAGCACTGTGGGCACAGTGGTGAAGACATAGGGATTTTCAGAGGCTTACAAGGAAAAAAGTAACCTCATTGCTTACACAATACAACATACAAATGCACACTTTCAAAATGAAAATGAATAAAACTTGAATTGCATGATAAATTCTTGAACAAATTTTGAATAAGACCACTTTCATAGTTATACACAAATTCTTTTTAATATAAAGTGTGGCTGTGTTCTAAAATATCTGTTGTTATGTAGATTAGGTGTGGCTTCCAAATTTGAGAGTTCCCAGGCCCATTAGAGTCTTAAATTAGAAGCTAGTTTTCACTGCCTACTCTAAATTATTCCCTGCCTCAAATCTTTTTCGTATTACTTTGTCATCCAGTCAGATTTGTTCAGCTAGAGTTAATAGCTGGGATATCATCCAGCAGGAAAAAATATATAATAAAAGCCCAGTGAAGAAAGAAGTTCATTTCCTTCCCAAGGCCAAAGTCCCTGGTGTTTAGACTACTCATACTGCAGAATGCTGACTTGGAGGACTTGCCATCTGGCCCGGGGTGATGCAGGTGTTCTGTTGAAAGGGAAGTAATTCAGGCTGGAGAGAGAAGTGAGATGCTGCATGGCTGATTTTCTCTCAGTCAGTCCCCTATGAGCCGGCTCCCTTTTCAACCTGCACCTGCATCTTCCATCCATTCAGAGCTGGGGTTGCCTGGGATTTGGAGCAACTGGTTGCCATTTTGTTTGGTCCTTGGGGGTTGGGGGGTAGGACCTTGCCTGATGCCCACAAGGCATTTTCCTTTTCCTGATCATGGGAGTCCTGATGCTAAATATGTCTTTGGAGAAAGAGTTGCCGATTACAAGTAATGAACCTTTATCATCAATGTTTTTAGATTTGTGGTCACTGTTATTGGTGTATGTAATTTATGAAATAGACATAGCCCAGAAATCTGTACCCCCAATCAATGTGTCTGCCCAACTCCCAGGTTCAAGAAGCAGAATCCCAAGACCCCCTCTTTCTAGCACTGTAGCTCTCAACTAATTTGGGGAGTTGAGTCTATAGTCTGGAGGATGCAAGGCGTGAAATATAAACCAGGAGCCAGGCCTGGCAGGGTGGCCGTTTCCAGCAGTGGAGTGTTAAGGCCAATAAGCTTAATCTGAAGCAGAAGAACCATTGGAAATTGAAAAATGTATCCACACTGTGTCAACACCACCACTCTGAGTCTAGTGTGCTCGTGCCAAAGATGTTATCATGGTCTCCCTGGATGGCCTGGCTCCAGCCATGGCCCAATTTTATTGCCCATCTCTGCTAGGGGATCACAGTTTGATGGTTGTTGTCAGAATGCCCAAAGAACATTGGATTGGGAACTCAGGAGACCTGGATCGTGGCCATTAATTAGTTGAAGGATTTTAGGAAAATCCCAGGAAAATCTCTTAATCCTATGTATAAATTTCTCATCTCTAAAAATGAACATATCTTACAGAGTTGTGTGAGAGTAAAATGGTGTAAAATGTGTAAGGAACTTTGGGAATAAATGTAAAACCTTCCCACGTGAGGGAGTTGAGGTCAAGTAGAAAAATGACAAGCTAGGAACTCAAAGACTGGGGTTCTAATTTGTGCTTTGCCATTTGTTAACTGTTTGAACTTGGGCCTTTAGTCTAGCTGGGGCTGTGGTTTCTCAAGACTGCATAGTAATCCCTATACCTCAGACGTGTTACAAAGGTTAATTGAGATGCTGTATGAGATTATCAACTACACAGTGCTGCACAAATGATAATTAATCTAAATAGTGATTAATGTGGTGCTTTGCTATTCTCAAGCTGATTAGTTGGCTTATTTGGCTTATTTTTTCTTTAATTAAAAAATTTCTGTATTATGGTCTTGAGAAACCTCATATTCATTGGCCATTAGATTCTCAAGGCTCACCTGTAGCATTTCCCATGCACAGTGAGCAGAGGAGAAACCAGATGTGGTACTCCAAGAAGCCCTTTCCACTCTTCGGCTCTTTGTACCACTCACTGGATAGGTTAGCACATTCCAACATTGCCCCTTTCGGCTGTTTGTACAACTGGGTGTTTGGTGGTAGGTTCTGAGAGGATTGCTCAGCTGACACTCAGAAGGGATTGAATATTTGGAATCAGCTACCTGAATTGAGGAGCTTCTGCCAGAGCAATTGGCCAAAGCCCTCTGGATTTGCCGGCTGACTGGCTGGATGTAAAACAGAGATTCAGATTCAAAATGTCTGGACAGACCTCAGAAGGCTGCAGACACCTTGGCTTCCGGAGGAAAGGGGCCATGCTTTAGACAGACTTTGTGGAACACTTACCTTGGCAGCTCCGTGTGCCCTGGAAAGGCACTGCTGCATGGAGAATGAAGTAGCAAGTAGTCTCGTCCTGCTTCTCTTTTTCTGGCCTTTCCCCCCGGCTCATCAAAGCCTTCACTAGTGATAGCAGCAGTGAACAGGGCAGAAAGCTCAAGATTGCTGTTCCTGCTACTTTTCCCTTTCATCTGGCTTTGCTGCTTTGGGATTTGAAATATGCTAAATTTCAGGTTCATCTAGTTAGGGCTGCAAATGGATAACCTTGCTGTCTGGTCTGAGAGGCACAGTGCTACAAGATAACAGCCTGTTCCATCTTTCCATCTGTTTAGCCCCATAGTGTCCCATGAAGGGCAGGTGTGGCCAGTTGGGGGAAAAAAATCAAACCATAATTTTTCTACATGTTAAAATCTGAGAAACCTCAGCAGTTTCAGGAAAGATACTGTCATGCCAGGGCTTCAAGACAACTCTTAATAAACCAGTGGTCATGTTAATTGGTTTATGGGCTATACCCAAGTAAAACAGAGTCAGAAATACAGAAGCTGAAATAGGCAGATGCTTCCCAAAGAAAGATGGTAATAAATATGTGACTTCAAATAGGAGAGAAATGAAAGCAGGTTATCTTGTTCCCATATCTTACTGAAGGTTGGAATAAAAAATGCCAGAATGATGGAGACTGAACTGGCTTTTGTGTGCTTAAAGACTGCAATAAAAATAGTTCAGACAGAATGAATAGTGTTTATAGGCAGACAATCAATTGCCTGTCATTGATTTTGTTTCTAATATGATTTGTTCTCTAGTCACCTGAATAAATATCTTGAATAATAAATGAAGAAAACAAATGAACAAAAAGTAATGGAAAGAAAATCAAGAACCAGGAGCTGAAAAATTCATAGGCCTATTGCAAATCCACAAAAGGACTGGAGGTGGTTATTCTAGCATGGATTTGCCTTTTGCCTCACATCATGAAGGGTCTTTTCAATACATTTTGGTGTGATTCTATAGAAGAAATTTATTTGCTTTTTCCCCTTAGGGGTGGTGTTGGTTCTTGTTGGTCGTCACTTCCTTGATCTAAAGCCTGGTTAGTGGGAATTGAAGTTGGAGGCTACTCAGGCGTGGGGGGAAGCTTGACATAGTGCCTCAGTCAGTAGGCTGCATGTCCCACAGGGAGCTGAAATCACAGGCCCTGGGGTCCTGGAGGGGAAAACCCCCTACTAGAAGGCTGTTCTTAGAGTTGGGAGTTTAGATATTGAAAGGTATCTGCAGATTTTATAACATGTCCCCATTTATTTATTTATTTAGAGTTGATGATGTTTCCCTCAGGACGGGCTGTGAATCAGAATAGGAGCTGGTGCCATGCAGTTGTGACTCACAGTCGCTTTTTGCTCTGCTGACAGGAGATAGAAGCGGGGAAAGCTGACCAGAACTAGGAGCCTGTCCCGAGGACAGTCTGTTCTTCCCAGTTCTTCCTGTGAAAGAGAAAAAGCAGAAAGCATTTTCTTCTTCTTATTGGATGGCCTAAATGTGGTGATAGGGGCAGTGAAGTTTCAGATGCTGCTGTTGGCCAAGGGGCAGCCTAGTGCCCAGAACTCCTGGGTTTCTGCAGGGCACCTGCATTCGAGGCAGGATAGGTGGAGCTGCATGCTTCTCACCGTAAACAGGTGGCTCTACAGCTGTCTGTATTCAGTCTTCCTGTGGAGGCATGAGACACTAATAGCTGTTTTTGTTATCCAGCAAAGAGGCACAATGGTAACTTGCACTGAACGTAACATGACCTTCCTTGTCTTTAGTCAGTGGCAAATGGCAGTGTCACGTGGTGGAACAGAGAGGCTGTGAGGGTAGAAAGAGCTGACATGGTTTGAAACACTCAGTCTAGTTATGCATACAAGGAGGATGGTATTGACAGAAGGCTCAGCCCCCAGCTTGCAAGGGGCTAAAGAATTCCATTTGGATCTGAATAACTGGAAAGAAGCATCTTAGTGATGTTGAGACTACTTATCAAGCTATCAGCACTATCATTGTCATCATTATAATCAATCTGAAGAAATTGTCCTCTCTAAATGTTCTGCAACAAATGCTGTCCTAAGTGTTCTGTAAATACTATTTCACTTTTGAATAATGAGGCAGATAGAGTTGAAGTCTGAAGTTATTATGTATTCTTACTTGTTGCAACTAGAATTTGAACCCATGACCACCTGATGTAGGCCTGGGCTTTTAGCCACTGTGAAATTCTACCTCTGAAGTCAGGTTGTATAACCTTAGTGAAGGGAAGGAACCAAGAAGCTTCCTTTGACATGGATCTGGGCCTTTCTCAAATCATTAATTTTAATTTTAATTTTATTTTTTAAAATCTTCACTCAAGGATATGTTTATTGATTTTAGCAGGGGGCGGGGGAGAGAGAGAGAGAGAGAGAGAGAGAGAGAGAGAGAGAGAGAGAGAGAGGAACATTGACTAGTTGTCTCCTGTATGTGCCGCAACCAGGGATAGAACTCATACTTGCAACCTTTTGGTATACTCTAACCTGGCCAGGGCAAATCATTATATTTTAACCTAAGAGGTACTAAGTCTCCCTGAGTGGATCCCACATCCATAAAAGAGTTAGGTGCCTAATGGGACCATCTTGAGACTACTGCCAAAGCAAGGCAGGAACCAGCCGGGGGGATGGGAGATCTCTGTTCCAAGTCTCTAACTCCTGTCTCAGAACTCTAATAAAGAGGAAAGATTGTTTTTCCATAGAGCCAGTGGAAGCTTGCCTTGCTGTGACTCTTGGGCCAGCACAGGTGGACCTGCATAGTTCCCTTCTTTAACTTTTTGGTTCTACAGACGTCTATACCCAGTCTTCCTATGGCAGGACTACTTGCTTTCCCTGAAAGATCTAATGCTAGAACATTCCAAACCTTATTACTAGCTGTGTGGACATAGCCTTTGGTTGAGTATCACTGCTCTACATAGTCTGAGACTGTGTCGCTGTGCATGTTCACTTAGAATTGTTCTATCTCCCTGGTCGCTGTTCCTTTCGTCATAATGTAATGACCATCTTTATTCTTAGCTCTTTGCCTTAAACTCTATTCAGTTTGATATTAATATAGTTATGGCAGTTTTCTTTTGATCTGTATTTGTCCTGTATATTTTCTTCATCTTTTAATGTTAATGTTTTTCAGTTCTAATATTATAAATGTATCTATTTTAAAGAGCATAATAGAAAGTTTTGCTTTTTTTCCTTGAAACTAGCAATCCTTTATTAATTAATTAATTTACTCAATTTATTACTAATAGATTTTGATTTATTTCTATCATTTTTGCTTTCTCTTTTTCCTGATATTTCTGTTTTTTTTTTCTACCTATCATCTTTTACATTGATTGACTTTGCTTGATTACCTCTCTAGTTCAGAAATTACATGTTCTGGTCCTATGCCTTTTAGATTTATTGAAAAATCTAATCTGCATTCATGCCATAAAATCCAAAGTTGCTCAATGTACTATATTTACCTCTTAGGAATGCTACATCAACTGTATAACAGTTCAGGTCCAATCAAACCCCCTCCTTATGTTATTGTTGTTTAGTAGTTTACGTCGCCTCATTTTTGTATTATTTATTTGCTGTGTTAGTCAATGTTCTCCAGATAAACAGAACCAACACAGTGTGCGTGTGTGTAAGTTGGCAAGAGCACAGTCTGCAGGGTAGGCTGGTAGGATGGAGACTCAGGGAAGAGTTAGTTTGAATCCAAAGGTGGTATGCTAAAATAACTTTTTCTTCTTTGGGGGAAGTCATTTTTTAAGGTTTTCAGCTTATTGGATGAGGCCTACCACATTATGGAAGGCAATTTGCTTTACTCGAGGTCTACTGATTTAAATGTCAATCACATCCAAAAAATACCTTCACTGAAACATCTGTGAAAATTTACCTGGGTACCACAGCCCAGCCAAGTTGACACATAAATTAAACCAATTAAAATTATCCACATTAGTTATTAGTTAATGTTACCATATTTTGCCATGTATAATGTGCACCCATGTTTATAGCCCAAACTGCCAGGAAAAAAAAATCTTTCTTTTAAATTTTTTAACTCAATTATTTATTTATTTACATTTTGAAACAAAACTGCTTATCATATTCCAGGGTATTATTTGGCATATGGATATCATTATTGCTTTCCAAAATTGCACTTTTAATGCAGAAGCATAAATAAAAGAATTAGAAACACTTGTATAGATATAGAATTAGTACTACCCATGTAAAATGCACATATCAGGTTGCTTTACAGCTTGGGCAGGGTGCCTTGGGCAAAGCACAGGCGGGGGCTGACCTTGGCCTGAACCACCTGGGAAACCCCTAGGACCAGCGCACCCAGTGGACATCCAGAGACCATATCAGAACATCACCACCCTGTCTCTGCACAGATGATCCTCCACTGGGGGTAGAGGCTGGTAGTCAGTGGTCACAGCCAGTCCTTGCAGCTGACTGGCCCTGGGTCAAATCCCTCTTGATTGCTGTTGACCTGCCAACAGCAACCAAGGCTCAGCTATAAAAGGAGGGTATCCTCAGCCCATACAGAGTGTGCACTTCAAGAACCCAGCTTGAGTGATAGGGGAGGCTGTGCCACTGGACCCTATGGGACACCTACTATATTAGGCCACACTACCAAGACACGGAGTCAAAGGGGAATGGATAAAGAATGAGGGGATTAAGATGTAGAAATAGTTACAAAAGAGTCATGGGGATGTATAGTATAGGAAATAGAGTAGCCATAAAACCTACCCATGACCCATGGGCATGGATAATGGTGTGAGGATTGCCTGAGGGAGTGAGGGGTGCTAGTTGTAGGGGGGGAAAGGGGGAAACATCAGGAAAACTGTAATAGCAGAATCGATAAAATATAATTTTAAAAAAGCATTATGTAAAGTGTTTAGTGCAGTGTTTGGCATCTATCAAACCTTCAATAAATAATAGTTATTGTTTTTAGGACATCTTCCCAAAAGTGCATGCAAGATTTACTAAAATGAATTAAAAACATTTATATAGATACAGAATTAGTACTACCCATGTATAATGCATATCCTCATTTTTCCCTAAAAAATTTGGGCATTAAAGTGTGCCTCATACATGGCAACATAGTATGTTGCACAGTCATGGATTTGCTTTGGTTTACTACATGTTTATCATTTTTTTCCTGTATCTAATTAACTCTATTTTTTTTAGACTTGGAGTAATGAGAAAAAGTAACTATTAGTCCCATATTTATCCTTGAATAATCTATTATTTGAAAGTTAGAGATAATAGAGACATTTTTCAAGACATTTCAGAAAGTGGGCCTCTATTAGAAAAACTAAAGGTTTATGTCAAACTGAAGTGCTTTGAAAATTAATCCATGTCTTCATTCTTCTACATCTCCCTTCCTCCCTTCTTTCCTCCCTCCCTCCCTCCCTCCCCCCCTCCCTTCCTTCCTTCCTTCCTTCCTCCATCTTTTTCTTTTTTGTAGGTAACCAATTTTTTTTTTCTCTCTGCTTTAATATCTCTATGTCTCTGGTGTTCTTCCATTTCACTACAATAAATTTAGGCAGCAACATTTTATTTATCAATGTTTTGAAATTATTATGCTTACTATATCCAAAGATCATATTTTTGGTCAATTCTTAAAGAAATCTGAAAAATTTTCAGATGTCATTTCAAATGTTGCCTCCGCATTAATTCTTCTTCTGAGGTGGCTATTGGTTATGTTGGACATTCTCACTCTTCCCTTTCTCATGCTTTACCTCTCCTTCTGTTTCATATTTTCTATCTCTTCATCCCTGTGTGTTGTAGTTGGGATTAATTTCTCACATCTAATTTTCATTCAATGGTTCTTTATTCAAATGTGACTAGTTTTTCAGTTTGAACCAGCAATTGGGCTTTTAATTTCATTGACTTTATTTTTAATTTCTGTAAGTTTTATTTTTTCTTAAAGTCTACCCATCCTTTTAGATATTGTTTCATACATTTTTTCTTGCTTTTAATTTCTCTCCTATGTCTTTTTCTTTTAAACAAACTAAGTCTATAGTTTCATGATATACAGTTCTTATAGTTTAATACTTGTGTTTCTTGTATCTGCCTCTCTAGTTCATTCTGATTGTTTCTTAGGTATTTTCTTAAGTGTGGATTGTAAGAAATGTCAAGCAGGGCTTTTCTTGTAGACTTTTGTTTGACCTGTGTTGCAAATATATCCTTTGGCAGTGGTTCTGTCTGTTTATAGCCAGTTACCCCAAGGGTATCATTATCCTTGGGTCTATTTCTATGCTCTTCCTCACCTGGGGGATTGTGAACTAAGCAGGAAGTATAAACTTGAACTCCAAATCCAAGTGTGGCATGCCTGTGATTAGGCATTTTCAGGGAAGGCTGTTTCAACCGTTTAGATTCTAGACCCAAATAGACAAGCTTCTTGTCATTTCTCTAGGCTAGTGGAAGAGTAAAAAAAAAAATATATATATATATATATATATATATGCATGTGTATATATGTATACTACACACACACACACACACACACATCTTTGCGAGGTAAAGGTCATTAAAGATTCCAACTTTATGGGAAGGTCTTAATCTCATCTCCTTCTTGTCCCCACAAAGGTGGTAGAACTTAAACGCTTTGGGTTCCTGAGGCCAGAAAAATTATTCCAAGGATTACCACCCTGGTTTTTACTTTGTCCTTCACTTTGGCCCCTATGGATTTCCCTTACATTTGTGTGAAATCAGATATGCTTTTAAAAAGGGGCATGTGTGCGGGCATGTGTGCACATGCATCTGCTTTAAAAGAGGAAGTTTCTGTGGGCATTTAGTTGTACGATATTGCCAGAAACAAAATATAAGTTATTTTGTAAAGCTCCTACCAGGCTTGGCTGTCTTTTCTTCTATCTACTCTTCCCACAAAGATGCATATCTGTGTGCCTGTCTGTCTGTCTCTCTGTTCCTTTCTCTCTTGTTCTTATCGATAAGTCATTGTTTTTTCCAATAACTGAATGACTTTCTTCTCTTGTCAAGGCCATTTATTATTTAACATTCAATTATTTTTTTTCTTACCTCAAGAAGTAAAAAAAAAAAAAGGGGCTTCCCACCAGGAGGTCAGTATCTCCTAGCAGATCTTAAAGGTGATGGGTACCAAGGCAGCCTTTCTTATGATCTTCACGTTTCTGTGATTCCTGAAGTGAATTGAGCATAATCCTTACAGATGATCCACCCCCAGTTCCTAGAGGACAGTGACTGTGCCCAGTTCAGAGCCAAGTCATTGAATAGCACAAAGACTACAAAGGAAATGCTTTTTGACATGAATATGATATTCAACAGTAAGAAAAACCAAATTCCCAATGTGTTAGAAGTTTAGGTCAGTTGTTGCAAAATATATTTTTATGTGATACTCAAGGTTTATTTTAAGTAATAAGTTGTTTCTTTCAGGATCTTGCTGTTCAGAAATTGAGCAAGTACAGAAGCCTTTGGGGAAATTAGTGAATTCTCTAAGTTTTGGCAAAGTATGTAGTTTTGTTGCAATCTTTACTTTTACTATGTTATACCTCAGGAAACTACTTGGTATGTGCTGAGCTTTCTGTCTGCCCAGAGAAAAGTCTCGCAGGCAGAGCCGATGTGTATCTCCAGATTTATAGCCCTGAGGTTAAAAAGTTCAGGGACTGTTATGTCTAAAGCTCATGTTTTAAATTTGAGAGATAAGTTGTCAGTTTCTATGTAATAGGAATATATTAAACACAGTCAAGTTCTGATTCTATTTTCTTCCTCCATTTCTCCATGAATTCTCCAGTGACTTCTTCCTGTATTAGGAGATGAGAGACTTTGTTCAAAGTACTTCTGGAATCCTATTTTTGTAAACTTCTGTATTTCCTCATTATGTCCATTAATCTTTTGTCATTATTTACTTTACTCACTGCTAGATGCTCTCCAGTATCTGGTCTTTCCTCCCCCCATTTCTTCTTCTAGTATGAGAACCTCTGAGTTTAGCTTGGCATGGGGCCACATGACTGGAGACTACATCTCTCCCCTTGTTGATAGTGAGCTGTGGCCAATGGGATGTAAGCAAAGGAAATGAAGTGTCTTTTGGTTCATTATCTTAGAGAGGGTCCCAGACACAAAAAGTACCCAAAGGTCTTGCAAGAGACCACAGGAAAAAAGAAGAAAGAGAGGTTCATGGGCCATCAGGGAGGGAAAAGGGTTTCAGAGTGTCTTTTGTTTTACATTTACCTACTTTTTATTATTATATAGAATTTATTTTTATGTAATGCTGTGTAAGAGAAGTTCTGTATAGTTCATTTTCCATAAGTAGATGATTACAGTGTGGTGTGATGAGGTCTGTAATACAAGTGTGAGTCCAGGCTGTAGAAGCGGAGAGAAGGAGAGCCCAGCCAAGACAGGTGAGATGAAGAAATGTTTTCTGGGAAAAAATGAGCTCGGTCTCACAGATTAAATAAATGGGTCCAGGAAATTTATCCCAGCAGTCAGTGGAGGGAACAGCACTCCAGGAAGATGGAATATCATAAGCAAAGCCATGGTGGCAGGAGAGAATGTGGAGCATTCTGGGAACTGCAAATAATTTATTGTGATAGGAATATAGGGTAAAAGTTGGGGAGTGGGAAAAGACGGTGTGGGATGGGAGAGGGGCCTTTACATGCCATGCTAAGGTGCTTGAGTTTACATGAAATTTATAAAGCCAAAAGGACTTTAAGCAAGGAAGTTGTGTGGCTGGGTGTACATTTTAGAATGACCACTGTGGAAGCAGTATGGAGAATGTACTGAAGGGGCCCAAAGACGTAAATAAAGATGTAAGATGCCTTTATAAAAGAAAGGCTTGGTTGATTAGATTCACAAAACAAAGCAAGATGGTTATACTGTTACATCAGTCTGCAGTGTACTCCCCCAGACAAATGGGGGTGGGGGAGGCTTGACTTCTTTCTGCTATATAATCAGAATTTACAAGTTTTCCAACATTTTGATACTGTTTCTCCTAAAGCCAATCCTTTTTTGTTGGTTTGTTTGTTTGTTTGTTTTGTGTGCTGGACTTCTTAATAAACTGGAGCAAAATTTTTTAACGTCCTCATTTGTTTCAGGTGTAAGGACTTTAATGGGACCTTGCGTGTCTCTCTCAAGGGTGTTTGGGGTGGAATTGGGAAGGTCTTCACTGTCTGTCTTAATCGACTATTTAAAGATATTGATGCTGATTTATGAGCCTATGCCCCAAGGTGGCAGTCAAACATTTAATTCCAGGATTCCTCCTAGAAAGGTCAATCAGGTGTCTTATTTGGGTTTGGAAATAAATGTGGAGGTTACCATTCTGCATGTAGTGTGATAATTTTCTGAACATGTCTCCTTTAACTGAAAGACTAAGGGTACAGAGGGTAGACACGTTTTAGAACATCACTTATGTTGCACAAGCAGTGATATTGCTGTTATTTATTGGATGTCAGAATGTTATAAAGGAGCAGAGGATTCTGTTAGGCAGATATAACCTAGGCCTGTTGCCAAATAACTTCCTGTGGTTAATGTGAAAATCAGTGAAGAGGGATATAAGATATTCAGCATAAGCAATGGAAATATGCTCAAGTTTGGTTACTAGTCAGGTCTGTTGAAAGAATATTCAGGGTAAACTCTGTCAGTGATCCATTCATGGTAGGAGTAAAAGGTGAGTCAATGAAGTTTTTAGTGCATGTTAACTGGCATTAATGAGCAGACACCACTGGATTTTTTTTCCAGAAAAGAAAGTGCCTGGACTCAGAATTTTGAACACGGCTTTGGTTTGTTACTGAACAGGTGCACTTAGCGGGAAATTAGGTGAAGTGATCACCCCTCTGCTCTTCCCCACATCCCGTAGCAGGTTGTCTTTATGTAGGCAACCTAGAAATGCTTTCCCACCCCCAAATTGTTTTTTTTTTGTGGTCAGCAGAAGGGGAGGGCCCTTGTGACATTTAGGTAAGGCAAACAAACTGATGACATTTAACAGGGGTGTGAAAGCTAGGTGTGAAGTCACAAGTTGGCATTAGAAAAGGGGAAAATGATAATATATATTTGGAAAAGGTCACAGTATTTATGTAGTAAAACAAAAGGAGCCTCATTGCTCAAACAGAAGGGGAGGGTGTAACATTGAACACTACAGAGGGTTACAATTTTGTTTAAAGGAGTAAAACCTTAGGGTTCTCTTCTTCGTTGAGGTATCTTTTGTTATTTTTTAATTTTTATTGTTGACACTGTTACAGATGTCTGCATTTTCCCCCTCTTTGCTAACCTCCACCTAACCCCCAATCCCCTTCCCTCTGGCCGTCACCACACTGCGTCCACAGGTCATGCACATTATGTTCTTTGGCTAATCCCTCTCCCTTCTTTCATTCAGCACACCCTCCCCCATCCCTTCTGACAGCTAGCGTTCTGTTCCATGTATCCATGCTTCTGTTTCTATTTTGTTCTTCACTTCATTTTGTTAATTAGAGGTTTTAATTGACTATGTTCTGTTCTCTTGAATGTGGCAGCTGCTTTCCTCCTCTGAGGCTTCTAAGCCCTCAGAGGTTCCTGGAAGAGCTCAATGCCAGTCACTGGGAAGAATGCTGCAACCCGAGAAGTCCCATTTAACCCTGGGGTGGCCATCTTTGACTGCTGGGAGCCAGTAGACATGTTCTCCAGATGTCTAAAGTACAGTTCTCATTGCGACCCATTCCTATCAGTAGTTTTCCTGGTAAATGGTGTAGGGTTGGAGGAGCAGGAGAGTGGGGAAAGAAAACTTTTCTTCAACTTTTGGGTTTTTTCAAATACTTCTCTGTGACCATCTTGAGTGAGAAGGTTGCTTTACTCATTTGGTTCAGGAGAGCATTAGCTGTGTCCCCCTTCTGGCCACAGAGAAAAGGATATTTACAACCTAGACTCTTCTTTTGAGCTCATGGCTAACCTGCATCCTCCCAACCACAAGTGTGGGCAAAATGAAGTCAGTGCAAGTTGTATTTGAGGTGGGATTGCTGATTAAGTGACACTTAGTAGCCACCTTGGCCCCACCACTCCGCTTCCCCCATCATAAAATGATGGTTTTGCCATCATAAGGGCTTTATCATAGTATTTTGAAGTGATAACCTGCTGGAGAGAAGATAGAGACAAACCCACAACACACACATATATTGGTATATATCATTGAAGAATGAAAATATATAAATATGCCAGTAGTTGGATGGGTTGAAGTTTGTATGCTGGGAAGTGGGTTACTTCTGACAAGTTTGAAATTTGGAACAGAGGCTGTGGCTGGGACATTATTTCTTTAGACCAGGCCAAGTTGGCCACTGGCCAGGCCCGGTGCCTCAGGGGCCCTAGACTTTGGATTGACTGTCTAGTTTTTCTAAGTGCCCCTCTAGAGATAGTTGAAAATGTCAGTGCACCAAGGATGAGGGTCATCCCAAGAGGACTGCTCCATTGCCCAGCAGGGTCTTTCTTTTTCAGGATTGTGTGCAACTAGGCCACCAGGATGGTGCTGGCAGGCTGATTTGGGGTGACTCAAATTGTTTATAGAAACAGACATTGGCAAAAAAAATTTGCCAAGATCCCAAATGCCCTAGGGGTGGCCGTGGCTGTAGACACAAATGTGGAAATAGTTTGTTATTAAAAGTCATGAAACTAGATGAGATCATCTGGGAGTGAGCATAGATAGAAAAGGACTTTTACACCAAAAGTGCTTGGGGTTGTGGAGTTGGCACATCAGCATTCTTACCTCTCCTTGTGTTGTATGCTTTCATAGAGATTTGCTTCAGCCATGATGGGAAGTTCTTCCTTGTCTGATAGGGGTTTTCCTACATGGATGGGCTGCAGTACAAAATGAGGCCTTCATAGCAAATGCAGGCAGGCACGGAACGCCACCTTTATGTGACTGCCTAGTCAGATGGTTTCCAAGTTTAATTATTTTTCTTCTTTATTTAGTGTGGGTGGACAGAACCAATGTAAAATGACTTATAGAAATAATTATTTAGATAAATCGCATTAAGATAGTACTACTGGGAAAAAGGAGAAACGTTTTCTAGGGGAAAGAATTGGCTGATGAATGAGTCTGTCTTAAGGAGGTAGGGTGTGGGTAGGGTGGGGTTGCTTTTTTCAGCTTTTCCGCTTACTTCCACTTATTTTGGTCCATTCTATTTGTATGGTTTCCTGGAGCCTGGATTCATTATTTGCATGGGCCAAAACAATCAAATAGCCAATGTTTTACTTTCGGCTTTGTAGATATAGAGCTGGCATTTTTATCTGAATTTTTTTTTTAACATTAAGCAGTCTCCCACTCTTTCTTCGATTGTCTGACAATTTTAGTTTGGGGTCAGAATTATCAACAGTTGCCTGAATTCTTTCCTTGAGTACTTAGATTGAGTAAACAGCTTCCCATCTTCCTGTTTCCTAATAGGAGCTTACACCAAGAGTCTTCAAATAAGATTAACTGATGTTCATGAAGGCCATGGTTTAGTATAGATTAAACACCTAATAATAATTGGAGAATGACGATTTTCTTGAATTTACATCTGTAAAAGCCCAAAGCATTAAAAAAAAATTCTTCCCCATGAAAGCAGAGCCCTTTGAATTAAATAGGTCAGAATTTTTTTTTTTTTTTTTTTTTTTTGTAGGCAGTGGTTTTGTATGAGATGAAGCAATTAGAACAGTTTTGGCTTTAAACTCAGTGAATTTGGTGCTCTGGAATAATGCTTGAGGAGGTTTCCATGTCAAATAACTCATTTGGTTCTCATGAAGTTACCCTTGGCTTCCCCTGCCTGTCATCCTCTAAGCTTTCCAAGATGACATCTTAGCATTAGTGGGACAGGGAGATTTATTGCATGTGAATGAATCCATGCAGAGCTGTCCGGGAAACATCCATCACTCCAGGACTTCCTCACTGTCCACTGACTGGGTCACACACACAAAGGATCTACTGGGCCACTCTGAACCGGAAGACAGGCAGTAGAAGAGCATAATACAAGTCTCTGTTCTGAGACAGGAGAGTAGAGACTACTGCTGACAGCATTTTGGGTATGAACACAGGCAAAGGGGAGGGCTTGCTGTTCATTTGTCACAAGGTCCAAAGGATTGTGTCCTGGGACAAAACTGCTTGAAAATAAGAGGGCATGGGAGGGAGTCCACATGGGAGAAGAAAAGGTTTTGGGAGGATGGGACAAGGCACATTGAGTTGAAGTCCCTAAGAGTCTCTCAGTATATTTAGACCATAGATTTGCTGCTTTTTCAACATGCAAGTTGAACCCACCACTCTAGGTGGCTAGAGGTTGAGCTAGTCACTTGACCTTCTGTGAGCTGTGGGCTCTCCAGGTCTGATCCTGATGAAAGATGGTGATAAGTTGTCATCCATCACCTAGGTGGTGTATTGTGTGATCTTACATAATTAAACTATATACACCACTCAGCTGTGTTTCCTTTGTTGGTGTGTGTGTGTGAGTGTGTATATAGGGCTGTTTGAATTACCGGACTGCTTAGAACCTTCAGGAGCTCCTAGGGATACCCAGTATCTGTGGGCCCTGAAAGGAGGTTTCATGTGTACTGGGGGTAGGAGTGGGGAAGAGGAGGCTACACCAGAAGGACAGAGTTTTCCTAATTTACCGATTTGTCTAGGCTGGCTCTCACCATGGGGGTCAGTGCTTCCTGGATGAGGAAGAAAATTCCCAAGGCAAATAAGCCTGTACTGTTAAAAACATATTCCCCCCTAGTTGGTCTTAATTCATTTTTGAATTTTAATCTTGTTGTAATTCTCCAACTAAATTCTTTTGAGTTGAGATACAAGGAAAGGAGAGGTAGGAAACATCCAAGAGTGAGCTTGGGGAACAGTAGATTTGCAACTTACTGAAAAGGGGACTTCTGAAGATGTTGCTCTGTTGAAATAAATCCAGCCCTGTTTGCCTTGATGATAAACAGGATCTTTTCCCAGTTGCTTTGAGGACATTTAGCTTTCACTCCATTAGCCCTTTTAATTGGGGGAAAGTTGTTAGGTTGTCTTTAATTCCCGATTAGTCCTAGAAATCATGGCAGACACTTCTCATGGAAAATGTGTTATTTCTGAGTGGGCATAGGGAACATAGACACCTTTTCTCAGCCAAATAATCACATCAAACCTGGCTCTATGAAGCCTGAAACATGAAAACATAAAATCTGTTCCATTTCCTTTAGGGAATCTTTAATTCTGAAAAGGACACTCCTTCCTAGGTAAGTGATGTGTTGGATGGCAAGTTTATGGGCTGTGGATTACTATAGGCCTGGTCTGAATCTTGGCCTCACCAATTGTGTCTGACATTATGTCTGGACCCTCAACTTTCTCATCTGTAAAATGAAGGTCATAATACACATTCATAGCTGTGTCATTGTGAGGATTAAGTGAGATCATGAGAGCAAAAGACGGGCTGTGTAGTTGAAGGGCTAGGAACATGGGCTCTGTCCTGATCCTGTTACTTGCAAGCTGAGGAATCTTGGCCAAATCACCTAATCCTTTCCTGCCTCCTTTTGTCTCCGTAAAATGGTGACAATGGGACCTACCCCACAGGTTGTTGTTGGGAATAAATGAGATCATAGATGCAGAGTATTTAGAAGCCAGACTCATAGGAAAAGTTTGCTGTTATTTAAATGGTTTTCACACAGGAGTATTCGATACAGGATAGCTATTAGAATTGTTATTAAATGCAGATAGGTTTGGCATTTCTTTTGCTCATTTGGGTTGCAATGGCTATTTCCCAAAGGCCTCCTTGGGCTCAGAATTTCCACCAGTGCAGTCATGGATTTTCTCTGACCTTTGTTCTAAATCACTGCCTCTTGTGTTTGAATGACCTCATCTTTCCTGCAGGTGATTGGCAGTGGCTTCTGCCTTCCTTTCCAGGATCTTAGAGCAATTTCAATGTCCTTTCAGTGTCCCACCTCTAAGCTTGTAAGCAATAAACGTGCCATTCACTTACACACACATTGTTGAGCCATGTTCCTCCCCATCCTGTCCTTCCCTCCCTCTCTTCCTCCCTTTTTGTTCTCTTGTCATCTTTACAATGCCTCTGCCTGATAAAGGGACTTGAAAGGCAGCCCTGCCAGTATTTCCAGGGCTCTATTTTGCATGTAAAAGACAAAGATTACTTCCTATGGCACAATAATAAAATCTCCCACTCATTGATTGTAACTGATTTGTGGTCCTTAAGTGATAACCATATATTTTGGCACTTGACTCTGTCACTTCTTCAAACACTCTGTTCCCTCAGCTATTACCTTTTTATTAACACTATGCAGGAGATTAGTGAGAAGAGATGGAGCCTTTATTCCTGGAGTCAACACCACCCAGAAGTGTAAAGGACTATTTTACCACAGCAGGGGGATGGCCCACTACTTTCTGCCTCCCAGACAGAGTCTAGAAATCTTAGTTCTTCAGAAAGAAAACTTGGGGTGCTAGGAAGTTAGTGCAGAAAACCCTGGGTAAAATGCACTTTGGAACTTGTGAGGGGGGTGTCTTCTCGTTTCTTAAATTTATTTCAGAAAACAATGGGTAGAAAGCTGAGAAATGAAAATGTTCATGTGCAGAAAATGAGAACAACCACATTCATAAAGCGTAGGAGGTTACTCATGGTGGAGGGGTTATGCAAACTACTTAATAGCTTTGAATGCTATGTTGTATTTGATAAAATGAGGATAATAATATCTTCCCAGCTTACTTTTGAGAGTAAGGTTTTGTATATAAATATATATAAACATATATTTATATGTAAACTATCTATAGTTTATATTTGAATGTTTTTTAACTTTAAACTGCAAAGTCCTATTTGAATGTAAGAAATCATGTTCAGAGTGTTTCCTCAAACTTAACATGTTTTTCTTTCTCTTATTTATTTATTCAACGAATATCTATTGAATGTCAGCCATGTCCCGGGAACTGTGTGAGACACTAGGTACACTGATATGACCCTCCAAGAGTTTATGGCTGTGTGTGTGTGAGACACACAGGTGCATAAAGAAGCACTTAAATACTGGGAAAGTACAGAGTATTGAGCTTTTTGTAAGTATCTCATTTTATAGACAGAGAACTTGAAGCACTACAGGCTGGAGCTGAATTTGCTCAGATTTCCTGGCAATTAGTATGCTTTTCTGTACTACCTCATGTTTCCTCTTGAATTTGGGGCATGGTGAAGACCAACAAGGACAGTTGCTTGCTGGCTGTAGGTCTGGATTCACAGAAAGGAGAGAAGGGGAAGGAAAAGAGTCCTCCCATAAACATGTCCAGGATGGCTCTCCAGTGTCTCCTAGAAAGAAAACAGCTAGGAAGAATTGAGCAATGTGGTATCTGGTGGGCATTTCCAACATGATCAGCCTATGAAAATACTGTCAACTCCCTCCTTGACTATACGTACAGAGACTCTCTACTAGGGTCGTTCTGAAGGGTCTGGGAGAAATGCTTCTCTAGGTGTCTCTATGGAAATAGATCCTCTAAGGAAACAGAGTTGGATTTGAAGTTGTGGCCATACTGGTTTCCAGGAAAGTTGAAATTCATCCTATACAATTATTTTTGTGTAATTTTGTGTATGCTATAGTCTTTTCACCTATAAAATTGGCTCAGTAATTATCCACCTCCAACTTTCATTGTTTTGTCCTGAAAACTAATTTTACAACTAAGCCATTAGTTTATGTCCATAATTGTGCCTCAATATAATTCTTTACTTAAAACATTTAACTCCCTGTCCAGAGTGGCTCAGCTGGTTGGGAGTTGTCCCACAAAGTGAAAAGTTCCTGGTTCGATTCCCAGTCCGGGCATGTGCTTAGGTTGTGAGTTTGGTCTCTGGTTGGCATGAGGAGGAGAGGCAACTGATCGATATTTCTCTCTTGCATAGATGTTTCCTTTTCCCTCTTTCTCTCTCCCTTCCCCTTGATGTTAAAATAAATAAAATCTTAAAAAAAAATTTAGCTATCACCATAGGAAACATTAGCAATGTTGAAACCAATCTAAACTAATTCACCCCATTGATTAACAAATGTCACAAATAATAACTGTGAACATAAAGAAAAAGCATAACAAAAGCATGTGATCAACTCATAGGCTTACCAAAGAGCAGCCTGTCTCCTCATTCATCCAGGTGAAATTATAATCACTTAGTTTTAAATAGTAACAGAGGTGAAACTTTGTGGTTAGGGCTTGAATTAGGGTGAAACGTTGGGAGTCCAGAGTGAAAGCAGTCTTCAGGTTTCAAGTGACACAACATTGGTGTATAGTAAAATGTCAAGTGAGATTAAATGGCAGAACTTTTGTGGATTATGTTCTCAGATAAGGATTCCCATCCTTGCAAACTTCTGACATTGGCATTTGAGCTTCTGTAGATCCCATTTTAGCCTCACTGAATCTTAGAACTCACAGTCCTTTGCAGGGAAACTTGCTGGGATATGGCTGGCAACTCCCAAAACCAGCATCAATTTAAGCTTGAGGCTATAATGCTGGTCTGACCTTATCACTTGTGCTGGTTATTTTTTGTTGACTTTGGCTTCATTTCTATATCTCAAGGGGTGAGAAACTTGTGCACTACATTTCTACAACTTCTTTGCCAGTGGTTTTTAGTTAGTTCTACCAACGGAAGGCACAGCAGGTGATCACGAGGCAGAAAGAAGGGAAGAGAGATTTTCCCCCTGCCTCCAGCATGCTGTCTGCCATTGGCATTGGCAATGGCAGGAGAATATGAACTTCTGGGTTTCTACTCAGGTAATTTGGGCTGAAGCAATAATGGCAGCTGCTCTAGCAGCCTCTGTGGTAGAGTGCCACTGAGCCACATGGGCTGAGGCTCCAGGGTGGTAGCCATAGTAGAAGCCAATAGCGGGCCCCCTGGGCTTCTACAGCATTGAGGAGGTTGGCTACTGACTTGGAAAATAGCAGCAGCTGCAGCATTAGAGCTTGTTCTCTTCTAGCAAGCAAGATGCTGGGTATTACCCTTTTTCCTTTTGCCTTCTGGCCCTGTGGGTTGCAGATGATTTTTACAGTTACTATTCTCTAGATAATATTACTCTCCCCATTTATACCCTTCTATTTCTTTAAACCCTTTGGTAATCACTTCCTATATAAAATTCCCTCCATTTGAAATCTAGGGTGGTTCCTATTTCCCTGACTGAACACTGAACTCACGTAGCCTCTCAGACCTGCAATAACTAGGTTTATGCTTTTTTCCTTTCTGTTCTCACTCTTAGGAGATTTCCCTCCCAAGTCTTTTCAAATGATTTGCTTGTCTATTCTTGAATCCTGCCCTCCCTACCTTGCTATTAGTCATGAATTTTTACTGCTTTTCTAGTGCTACTTGGAGACTTGGAGATTTCCTGGGTCTGTTGAGTAGTTTAGATTTCTGCTAAGAGTTCTGTATTGCTTTGTCTTTTATTTTCTTTTCCTTTCTTCCCTTTCTCTTCACAAGTTTCTGATGATATTTGAGTCATTGTTATATCTCACATACTCGCATTCTCTACTTAGAATAAAGGATTTCCATGCATTTTGCTTCACTTTATGTGTCAGATTTGAGGATCAAGTGTAACTTACTCTGCCCTTTCTAATCACTGAGAGGGTAGGTAAAGAATAGCAGATAAGTTCTAAAGTGAAACAGAGAAACATAACAACTTTAGGGAGAAAAATCAACAGAAGTTACATAATAACATAACATTTCTAGTATAAAAACCATATAATTTTTAAAATAAGAGACAGAAAACATGGAAATAATTTTTAAAAATCACTTAGAGACAACACATATTTTATCATTCCTTTTCCTGTTTTTTTGTATGTATGTATGTATTTTATATAATTATTATAATAAACTTTGTGTATTACTTTTTCATTCAGTATTATTTACGTATTTTTGCACATTATTTTAAGCATAATTTTAAATGAAGGTATAAGTGACCATTGAGCTTTTGTCAATGGTTCTTTTTAAAAAAAATTTCTTCTTATTGAACATTACTTTTTATACACTATCCTCCACTGTTATTTTTATTATAATAAACATATTTAGCTATAAAGAAATTTCTATATTTTTTTCTTTAGTCTGGCTTCCAAGATGTGAATTGCTAGCTAAAACATAAAACATTATAATCCAAAAATTGAAACTTGGAAAACAGAATGTGATTCATTCCTTCAAGTCAGTCCAACATGAGGCTGTGGTAAAACTTCTGATTAGTGTATCTGGAGCCAGATTCCCTGTGTTCACATCCTGGGTCCACCCCTCTCTGTGACTTTGAGTAAGTTATTAATCTCCTGGTTCCTCAGTTTCTTTATCTGTAAAACCCTTGTAAAGTTGTTACGAGGTTTAAATGAAAAAATTTCCATAAAGTGCTTAGAAAGATGTCTGGCACATAGTAAACACTATATAGATATCAGCCACTGCTATTATTATTAATATCAAACAGGAATTATAAACAAGGTGTTATCCTCCAGTTGTGACTTTCTCAGAGTGACTGGTTCTGGTAGATAAAACCCCAGAAGGGCACAGTTGAGCTGTGGAAAGTACAACAGGCACCTCTGAAATAATAAGGGCTGGAGATATTTTAGGTGGCCGATGGAGATAGAGTTGTAATAATTGCATTTGTGGAGGGTTTTACAGCTTATAAAGTCTTTTGATGTTATCACCCCAACCCCTCACATTGTCCCTATGAGGTGCAGGTCACATATGGTCTATTTGACAGGTGAGAAAACGGAGTCGTAGAGCCGTGAAATGATGACTGAACAATGGTCCACACTAAGTAATCCCCATCTTGACATCTAGTCTTCTCCATTTCATTATGGATAAGGTGAATACAAATGAATTTATACCAATCCTGGAATAATTAAATACAAAAGAGAGGTAATTTAGGATAAATAATAGGAAGTTTTCTATCTGCTTATCTATAAAAACAGATAGATAAACTACTTATATATAAGAAATTACTTTTATATAAACTGCTTTTTGTAGCAGTGGCTGAATTCATAAATTAGTTCCCCAAAGAATATATTCCTGAGGAAATTCCATAAGTGACATTGTTTTACACCAAAACACTTCAAAGGCAAATTTAATTCTCTCTAAATCCTTTGTGTGCCAGCTGTACATGAGGCCAGGTCTACTGCAATTTATTACAGCAAAAGTTGGTGCTCCCAACCCTGACATAGGTGTGAAGGATTGTACATACCTGATGTATTTTGTGTTAAATTAGACACAGAGCAAAGAGCTCTTAATTCCTAAAACTTTGAAACTAAGCTTCTTTAGGTGTTTTTTGAAAGAATCAACCAGAAGAAAAATCATAATAGCCATTCTACTCATTAATTTGTTCCATGAATGAATTCGTGGAGCAGTTTCTGGAAGATGAGGCACAGAGTCTCTTATGAGAGGTGTAAAGGGGCTTAGCGATGAAATCTTCTGGGCAGCAACCCAGTGTATCCTTCCAGGTTATAAAGAGTAGAGCTTGCTGTAGGTAACACTGTCGTGATTCTATGCCTGACTTTGTCTTTATGGAAAAACTTGGAAAATCAGAGTTGGGGAGGTAGACATAAAGTTTTCATTTGGTTTCATTTTACTGAAACCAACTTAATTCTGATGTGACCTTTCCATGCTGAAACGCTGCTCCCCTGCGTGGCCTCCGAGTGGCACACTGTCCATCTGGGTTACATTAGAAAGAAAGACCAACATTTGTTGGCTTCATGTTCATGGTGGCTTAATTTTCAACAGAAAGGGAAGATTTAAACAAAAGATTTCTTGTAAGGAGAGCTATTTTTTCTTTATTGTTACATACTATAAAAATATGAGATTTTTCTCAAGTTGGTATCATTGTATACCATGCTTAACAAAAAGAAAGCAGAACAGAAAACTTAAATAGCCCTATATCTATTAAAGAAATTGAATTTGTAATGAAAAACCTTCCCAACAAGAAAAGAAGATATGACTTGATGAATTAACATTTCGCTTTCAGAAACTGGTTTGTGCATTTTGGCAGTTAAATCAAATTCCGATCAACTTTGGAGCAAAATGAAGGTCCATGTCATGGCGGCTACCTGAAGGTGTAGACGCTTAACTGAATGGGACACACTGATCTTCACGGAGGGAACTCCTCCAGACTTTGTTCTCAGATGGCTAAAATGGTCAACTAAAGTGTTCTTCCTCTAGTTTTCTTTCTTTCTCTCTTTTTTTTTTTTTTTACTGAATTGAATTAGTCCCTTTAGTATGTGTAGATAAAGATCAAATGCTCTCAGGAAAAACTGTACAACATAAAGAAAGAGTGACTGTAAAATCGATGTCTTGAATGATGTCTGAGCCTATAAATTCTGACCCTCGATGCACAAGAGGCTCATGAAGAGCTGGGTTCACATGGACTGACAGACTTCAGAAAAGCAATTTTCTACACCCCAACTTCAGCTTTACCTCCACCCTGAAGATGTTCACACTTATACTCTGTTTTCCAGTCTTTCTCTCCTGATTTGTCTTCTTGCTACATATTGTTTATGTGGCTGTCACCACAGACCCTAAAGTCAAGATGTCTAAAACTAAAATTTTCAGTTGTCTTACATTTTCTCTTTTTTTTATAACAGCATCTTCATTCTTCCAATAGTCTAATCTGGAAACACAAACATTGTCCTAGCCATTTCCTTCTTAGCCAACTTCCAGCCATGCATTAGGATGTAGTAGCATCTGCAGACCCTTGATATTTGTGGGAGATAAATTCCTGAGACTTCCAAATAGCTTTATAAATTATACATATTTCATAAAATGCAGCAAAATTTAACTTTATACTATTGAAGACAATTAAAGAAAAATAAAAAGCTGTACTGAGGGCAAAAAATGAGCAATGAGCTCATCTTGTTCACTGACTAAACAACTCCTCCTTCCAACATAATATGCTAAATTACCAATTTAGCAAAATGCTAAAGGTACAGGGAACCCTTGCAGATTTAACTTTCTGGCCTTGGCTGAGTACTATGGTCCCAAAGGTTCATGAAGTTTATTAATTTTGCTAGGCCAATGGGAGAAAACCATTTCATAAAATGACTCCAGCCAGGGTTCCAGCCTGTACAAGGATTGTTCAACAAGGGAGGGATTAAACCTCAAAGTGGAGAAGTGTGGTGTGAAGATATGCATAGGAAACATATGACCTTTAATGGAATTAAAATGTAGGAAAAAGGCAGAAGTGAACGCAAACATTTCTGTGAAGGGCCTAATAGAGTTGCTTCAATTTCTTCATTTATATCATAGTGCCTTTAAGGGAGAAATATATGCAAGAGGTGCACTGGGAATATGAGATTCTTGAACATCTAGGAATGCGTTCTCTGTGAGTGGTAAGGGTCTAGAGGACTATATGCCGTAAATCTTTATTTACAACTATTAAAATCTATGATATTTGAAAATCAATGTGTATATATCTAAATATACATTATATACATAGGGGGTGGGGCAAAACTAGGTTTAGAGTTGTGAGTATGTGAAACACAGAGCTGAGTCTTATATTATTTATTAATTATTGTATTGTTTTCCATAAGAACAACTGTAAACCTACTTTTGCCCCAACCTATATATGTGTAAGCACACACACACATTGATGTACATATATACATATATTGCTTGTGAATTTCCTTGATTTTTTGTACTCTTTATTGTTGATGGAAACTCTTAGTCCTGCAACCTAGCACTTCTGATATGTATCAATGCTGACATAAAAGAAACTAAATTAATCCCTAGCCCTTCATCTAGGCTCTAAAAATCATAGCTGTTTTATTTTCCTTGTTAGAAATTGAATTTAGCCCACCATTTCATAAAGATCAGCAGATGGTAATTGCTTTCCAGCTGAATTGGGTTGGGTTTAAACCAATGACCTATGTGGTGAAAGCTTCCCGCCCCCCACAGTCTCTTGATTCATCCATCTGCCTGGGAATATGAGATTCTTGAATGTTAAAATCTCAAAGTTGAAAAACTGTCTTAAAAAATACTTCTGTGGTTTGTCTTGCTCATCAAATTGTGCATCCACATATAATATTAATTTAGAGGGCAATCTTGCTAAAAGTATCTTTTTACTCCTGATATATTATAACATTTTTGAAGAGCAAGCTTTTGGGTAGGAATCAAGAAGTTGGCAAGATTGACTTTACTAATGTTATGGAAAGTGCCTT
This sequence comes from Anoura caudifer, assembly GCA_004027475.1. Taxonomy (NCBI): domain Eukaryota; kingdom Metazoa; phylum Chordata; class Mammalia; order Chiroptera; family Phyllostomidae; genus Anoura; species Anoura caudifer. Next base: position 30,089 of record PVKU01007980.1, read on the forward strand.
TAACTTGGTAGGAGAAATATGATTTTTAGTCTACATATTTTGTCCGTGTGCTATTCTCCATAAACAATAAAAAGTTTATTGTGCAGAAAGCTAAGCTTCCCAAACAAAGCATAGGTAGCTCTATGCAATAAAATTTACTGAGAATTTCAGGTCATTGTGAAATTTCAATGCCCTTGTAAAAATGGAAGTAGAGAAAACTAGTGTGATGGTGGCCTTCAAGTATTTTCCCTTTGGTCTGAGCATTTCCCATGAGAAAAAAGAAAAACAAACACAAGAAGACTTATTTTCTATGGCTTGTCAATATGAATATCAGAAGCTTGATTGATTCTTGAGGGAATCAATGAGGTCATGCGTAAAAGGTTGATGGATTTCCGGACCTTGTTTCTCTAAACATTGTGTAAACCAGGCCAAATCCCTCCCCAGAAGCTTAGACTGGTTACAATTCAAGGCCTCTGTAATTAATTTATGACCCAACACTCTTTCTGGTGGACAATCGTGTTCTTCCGTTTCTCATTGAGAAAGCACTCTGGAATGACTCACTTGGGTAGGTGTGCTAGGCAGTAATGTCTCCCAAAACTTGTCCGTTCTTTACCTGCTCTACCAATGCTTGTTTGTGGCATTAATTTCAGCAGCGTTTCCTTTAGGTCAGCTTTTCATCCAATTAGAGGCTTCCTTGAGTCTTCTTTTCCCCTTCTATTCTCCAGGACTCATTCCCCTCCAGTGGCCCTGTTATCCAATCCAACAGATGTTTTATAGACTCCATCTCCAGGAGGGATTCTGAATGGTTAACTTATCTCTATTTCCACTATCATCACCCTTGCTCAGGCCTGGATCACTGCTGTAGCTTCCCAACTGGATTCTCGGCTTCCACTCTTATTCCTTGCAATCTATTCTTCACACAACACTAGTCATCTTTTTAAAAAAAATGTACATCAAATTATGGTTCTTGTCTGTTTCCCATCCCACCTGGCTTAAAATTCAAATTCCTTAACCCTGCATAATTTATATCCTATTTCACCTTGTGTCCTTTTCCTCTTGGATCACTGTGGCCCAGCCACTATGGTCTTTTTTTTTTTTTTTTTTTTTTGACTCCTCAAAAATACCAGACTTAAATCTAGCCTGTAGACTTGGCTTTCTCTCTGCTAGGAACTGTCCTTCTGCTTCTAGCATCTCCTCTCTAGATATCGCTTAGCCAGCCCCTTCTAGCTATTCAGATTTTGTGTCACATGGCGTATCTCCAAAAGTCTTCCTCTAACCACCCAATCTAAAGTCACCATCAAGTTAGTCTCAGAGAAATCATCCTATTTTAATTCTTTGCATAACAATTAACACCAACTAACAATATTGTAATGTGTTAACAACAATTAACAACAATAATATGATGTATTTCCCACTTCTTCTCTCTATCTAAGCTCTCACGAGTCTATTTATTGGTTTGCTTCCTCCACTGGAGGATTATAAACTCCAGGAGAATGTGAGCCTGTTTTTAAGCTTCAGTGCCAAGAACTAGGAGCTTGGCACACAGTAGGAACTCAATAAATGTCTGTTGAATTAGTGAATAAACTTGTAGCATCTAAGCTATTCATTAGTCATCAAGGCTAGAAAAAATAGTTTCACTCACTTTATTTGCCAGAACCAAAAACCAATATCCTTATAGGATTGTCTTCCCTTTCTCAATATTCATGTTCCAATCTTTCCACATGTGGTATATTTTTACATAGCATGATAAGTATGAGCACAATTCTGTGTTCTACATAAACAGTCTCATGTTATTTTATAGTTTTCTATTTTGTTTGTAATGGTCACATAATGTTCCATTGATTGTGTGCCATAACCAAATGTCCAATAACAAGAATGGTTGGACTATTTCCAGGTTTTTTGCTAGCATAAGGGCTAGGAATATTATTGTACAAATGACCTTTTTCAATTTTTTTTGGAGAAATTTCAAGTCATAGAAACAATGGGCCAAAGGTTATGATCAATTTATATATTTGTGTGTACGCATGCAATGTATGTATGTTTGTGTGTATTTCTGAATTCTCCTCCAAAAGGTTAGCAAACTTTCAGTACTATAAAGTATGCATAAATATGATTAATTCTGAAATTTGCCTGGATTAAGTTTCTTCTTCTACAAAATTTTGGCTAATTTAACTGTTTTGATATTGTTTTTATTTACAGTCTCATTTCTAAATTACAAGTTATAAGGTTGAAGCCATTTCCATATGTTTGTTTCTTACTTGTGTTTTACTGTGTGTGAATCCACTGTTCATGCCTTTTACCCATTTATTAATAGAGGTCTTCCTGTTTTATATTTATATTAACCCTTTTTTAAATTAAATTTTGCCATATTGGTCTGCTTCTGTCTTTTTTCCAAGTCTGTTTATTCTTACTGCCATGCCTTTTACAAACTTGTTTGTTTGATAAAAGTGGGGTAAATTTCTCACCCTTTTTTGAAGTTCTTTTACACCCACGCAATTCCTGAAAATGAAGACTTCCCTCACCTTATTTTCCTGACTTAAAAGTAAGAACTTTCTGAAAATGACTTAAATCAGCTTTATTCATGCAAAAGCCTCTCTTCTATTTGTATATCTTGTTTGAATTCTGTCATTTATACTTCTACAAAGAGCACAGAGGAGGAAAACTGCAGAGATCTCAGCTGGAGCATTTTAGCAAATGGGAGAAGTCCAGTAAAGAGAAAAAGTGGAAGGTTTCTAGGTTCGTGAAACCTGAGGTCACCTGCTCTAGCCCCGTCACTGAACAGTTGGTCATTATGAGACCCAGCGCAGTAGAGTGACTTAATGTAGATCATATAATTAGTGAAAAGGGCAGAAATAACAAGTATCCTGTGAGAAGGGCAGAAATACATATATTCTAACTTCCACATTAAGTGTTTTTAACACCGCAGTACATTGTTTTCCATTTTAAAATAGTTTATTTCACAATAAAGAGTGTATAGTTAATGAAACACAATTTAGAATCCATTAATATCTCTTTGCTTAAAATGTTCCATCTATGAATGCCAGGAAGACCTCAAGGCCATACATCAGGCTGGGTTATTAATGTATGTTGAGGATCCCTGGGGTCAGTTGACCTTCATCATTGTACCTCATGAGACAGATAAAGCTGCTACTAATGGCTTGTAAAACACAAGTAGCTATGCACTGTTGCTTAAGAATTTATAACCATAAAGGAAGGGGAGTCTTCAATAAATTTTAATTGTGAATAATAATATGCCTGCTTTTTACAAGTTGGAGAACACCCAGATACAACTGAGTGAGCATTTAGAGAATAGTCATTTATTTCATAGGATTATAGAAGTTTGGAGCAAATGAGTGTTACTTAGAGAGTTTGAGCTGCTGGAATTTCTTTTTCAAAACTGAATGAGTGGACTTTACAATTTTTAATGGTAATTGGCTTCCTCTTATCTTTCAAAATGGAGTAAGATTAATCAGGTAGATTACAGATCAACCAAACAAAAGAAACCAAAAAAATATGAGGAAGTGTTTGGTTTTTTGAGAGAGTTTTTAGTCAGATCTGGTATCTATGTATATATTATTTTATTAATTTGGTTTCTAATACCAATGCTGGGGATTTTTCTTCTTGAAATAAAAATTAAATTCATGAGGAAAAAAACCCTGGTTTTTTAATAGGTTTGCTGATGTTTTCCAGTTTCTCTTTCTGGGTACCAGTTGGGGTTTAAGGTGGTCTGAGGTACTTGGAAGAAAGGAACTGGTAGGCCAGGACATAGTTCTTCACTCTGCTTACTGTCTAAATTTGCAAAAGTTTTCTCATCAATTAAGTAGGGCATGAAAGCTGACAATGCAGGGTTCTCTGACCCACTGGAAAAGCCAGCTTATTCTAGGAATGCAGATGCTCAGGCCCTGGAACCCAAATATTTGGATGTTTTGACTCTGAATCCTAGGGTAGAGTAGCCTGTGGATGGCTGGTGACATCATTTTCTGGGTCTCATAGGGAGAGAGGATATTGTGACTCCATCAGTCTTTTGGAGAATGGTGTTCTCTTATATCTCCATTTCTTGGTCCTTGAGATGCAAAGTACTGAAAGCTGTCATTGTGTTTTTCTCTGTGATATCCCCAGAGTAAATATATTTTCTTCCTTGGCTTAATCATTGAGTGACCTCATGAAGATGGAAATATAAGTTGAGCATGTTTTTATTCCCAAGGTTGCTGATTAGAGTTTTATGTTATCCTCAATGACAAAGCTAAATTTAAGGGAAGAACATGCTGGGTTTTTTTAAATTGTGGTTTTGTACTTTTATTGTATTGTTTTTCCATAGCTAATATCCCCCAATGCTTTAGAATCTTCCTTTCTTCAAGTTTGGTTTACTAGACAAAGATAATAATTAGTAGCATTTAACATCTTGATTGTAGGAGACCTTGACATATGAATGTATGCTGAATGTATGACTTTGTTTAACTTTGATTACTTCCTTGGTCCCCCAGTGTTTGTATCCAGACTTCATATTGTTTGGAGAACTTGAGCAGCTATCACTGATAGCTGGAGAAAGGAGGATGTTTCTTGGTATATTGTTCCCAGCTAATTACAACAGGTTTTGGTTTTAGTCTAGGAAATGTGCTAGAAACTTGCTTTACAATTCTTACTTGAGGTTATGTATGTGGAAACTGCAGCTTTGTTTGAGAACAGATGTTACTGCGCAAAAACTCTTTGCGCAGCTATTGAGTATTTTTTGTATTTAGGTTTCATTTCCAGGACCTCATTAAAAAAGGTCTTCATTTAAGCTACTTGTGCCTTCCTGTCTGCAGCTGGCATATACACTCCAGCAGCGGCAGTCCCAATAAAGTCAATTGTGTCTTGGGTGTGAGGCAAGGTAAGCGACTGAAAGAAGAGAATATGGGAAGTTGGTGAGGTAAATGTTAGCACCCCAGGACCAGGGTAGATTAGAAGGACTGTATTAGCGTTGTAGAGCTGTCATAACAAAATGTTTCAGACTGGGTGCTTAAACAACAGACATCTAATTTCTCAGAGTTCTGGAAAACGGAAGTTCAAGATCAAGATGCTGGCTGCAGGCAGATGCCTTTTTACTGTGTCCTCAAGTGACCTTTCTCTGAGCACATACACTCCTGGTGACTCTCTTTTTGTGAAAACACTAATCCTATTGGATTAGAACACCTCCCTTACGACCTCATTTAACTTTAATTACCTCATTAAAAGATCTATCCCCAAATATAATCACAGTGGAGATCAGGGCTTCAGATATACACATTTTTGAGAGGACACAATGCAATCCACGAACAGGACCTACACAGCTAATATTCCCTCATGATTGTACCAATAGTTGCAATGGCTTTGTCAATCAGTTATAACCTGGTTCAGGAATAACAGCTAGATTTGCCAAGCCTGGAAGATAATCTTTCCCAAGTTGGAAACTGAGGCCAGGTAGCCCCATTAAATTTCAGGGAAATCTTCAGGACTAGAGAATTCAGTTTGAATTAGAAATCCTACTCACTCTTTTTCTGACACCTACAGGTCAGCAAGAAGACTGTGAACCTTACCAAGTGACCAGCTTGGTGGAGGTGAGCATTCCGGAGTACCCACTCAGAGTGTGATATGTCATTCATGTAGTTCATCATGTTGCTTCTCTCTTATATGTCCCAAGCTAGAACATATGGCAATTACAAGTGAGGCTTTTTTATTGAGACCAAGCTCCGTGGGTGACCGATCATTTCACTGAGGGTGAACTTAGGATTTAGTAGTTCATTTTAGAAATAGATGATAGGAAATTAATGTCTGCTTTACAGTATGTGGCAGCTAATTTATATGAATCATTATAGCCCACTGAACACATATGTCAAGGTCTCCTACAGTCAAGATGTCAGATGTTGCTAATCAGTCTTTTGATATTTGAGAGATGAAGGCAGTCACTCTGTGTTTGATGATGATTACTTCAGATACAAGGCAAGATTTTTGTGTTTTCATGTAGATTTTTAAAATATTCATGAAATAAGGTTATAAAAATGCATCCTTTTCAAATAATAAAGCCCTGTGCATACACAGTGGTGGGCAAAAGTAGGTTTACAGTTATGAGTACATGAAAGAGTTTATTTCTATATTATTATTTATTTATTTATTACTGTATTATTTATTTATTATTATTAATGTACTTTTGCCCAACCCCTGTATGTATAGCACATTTCTTCAATGACCTTTCTGGAAGTTCAACATTTTCTTAAGAAAACACTTTCAGAAATAAAACTTTGGTCAAGCATTTGTTCTTTGTTCTCAATATTTGTTTTTAACAAATATTTATCAAGTGCCTGCTATTTGTCAGGCACGGTCCCTAGTGCTGACAAGATCAGATGGACACGTTGCTTATTCATGGAAAATGCTCAAGGTGCCAGCCTTGTACCCAGCAGGGCCAAAGCGTGGCAGCCAGTGATGGGCAGGTGAGAGGCCCCTACAGCTGCGACAGGCGCGGTGAGTTCAAAGCACTGAAGGAAGGCCGTTGTTGCTGGAGTACAGCGGGTGAGAAAAGACAGTGGTATAAAACGAGAAGTTTGGAGAGACAGCTAGAAACAAACTTTGTGGGACGTTGGAAAACAGACGAGCTCAGATTTTGTTCTGCCGTGAGAAAACACTTCAGGTTTTTGAAATAGCACTTGGTCTGCTGCGAGAAGAGCGGATTGGAGGGGGACAGAGTGAAAGCTGCGAGCGTGTAGAAGGCTATCGCAGGAGTCCAAATGGAGATGACGACAGTTTAGACGAGGGTGGTGGTATCAAAGAGTCAAAGAAGGTCATGGATTTGGGTAACATTTGGACTACATTCGGGTGGAGGATGGTGTTTTTAACCAAACTGGAGAGGTCAGAGAGGCGCAAGTTTAGGGAGAGAAGATGGAGGGAGTGCAAATCACGATTTGTGTTTTCCTTTATAGAATATGAAGACACTTCCATATTCAGCCCTAAAGTTTGACATTTTAAAAAATCTTGAACTTTTAAAAAATGATTATTACTTATCAATAAACTTGCTTTTAAAAATATTAGTTTATTTGCTATTCTTGCTTATTTTATCCTTCCTGTAAATTTTACATTTCTTTTATGCAATTAACCCTTGTCCCCTACCCATCCTCCAACAGAAAATGACAAACAACCTTCATTAAAAATCCAATTAGAATGGCACTGAGTTCATTTGTTAATCTTGGGAAATTTAATCTTTTTAATATGTTCTCTTCCCATTCATGAACATATTATATTTTTTTAAGATATTCAAAAATTTTTATAATTTTGTTCATGTAGGTTTTGTGTTTCTCTTATTAAATTTATTCCTAAGTATTTTTAGTATTTGTTGCTATTTTGAATATTTTTCTGAATACCATTTTTTTTCTTTAGGTGATTTATACAGAAAAACCTATCACCTTTTAAAGTATTTTTATTATATTTCACACCCTACCAAATATCTTATTAATGTTATTAGATTTCTCTATGAGCACCTTGGGTTTCCTAGTCATTCAGTTATGCCAACAAAAAAGATTTTTATCTTCTGTTCTACTGTTTATATTACTTAATTTTTGGTATTTATTAGAAAATTTTAAATAATGCTATATAATAATGGTGATGGCTGATTTTAATTGAAATTATTTTAGTGGTTTACTATTAGGGGTAATGTTATTCATTTTAAGTAAATGTCTTGATTTTAACACATTTTGTTTTACTGAAGATGTTTATAAGGAATGGCTGTTTGATTTTATCAAATGCAATTTCAGTATTTATTGATATACTATGTTTTCATTTTGTTGGCAAAATTGATTACATTGATAAAATACTCTGCTTTCCTGAGATAAAATTTCCTTCATCACAGTGTGTTAATCTTTTAACATATTGCTAAGTCCTATTTGTTAACACTTTATTAAGTATTTATATGTAGGAGAGGTCAAGTTGAACAAATATGAATACAAATGAAAATGAATAAGAACAAAGAAATTTTACATTTAAAAATTTGAAATATGGTCTAAAACTGTGTTGAACATGTATACAGAAAGAACCTGACACACCTCAAGCATCATATATATTATCACAAATATAACCTTTGAACATTAATAAATACTGATTATGTAACTGGCTATAAATTATAAAAAGCTAGGTATTTTACAGGCTACATTTTTACTTCATAAGCTATAAAATTAACATGAAACACATGAGAAAAATTATCTATTTGGAAAACAGAAAGCATACTACCAAATAACCCTTTAATTTTTTAAAATATTTTATTGATTTATTTTTAGGGAAGACAGGGAGAGAAATGTTATATGAGAAAGAAACATTGATCAGTTGTCTCTCTTATGTGCCCCTACTGGGGACTAAACCACCTACCCAGACTTGTGCCCTGACCTGGAATCAAGCCATCGACATTTTGCTTTGCAAGAGGATGCCCAATCAACTGAGCCAGATCAGTGAGGGTGCTTGAATCAACTTTTAAATCAAAATTATAAACTTCTGAAAAATACTATAAACTTCTGGAAAGTAAAATAAAGGAAAATATACAAAAAATCTATAGGATGCAGTGAAAGATGAACTTGGAAATAGTTTTATGTCATTATAGCTTTCATTTTCAAAGAGATGAAAAATTTAAAAAATATATTACACCATAAGAAACTAAGAAAAGAGCACAGATTTCCAGAGTTTATGCTTTGTTATCTTTTTTTCTTTCTAATGTTCATCTTTTATATTTTTGTGCCGTGCTTTAAATTGTATTTTTCATATGCACTTCCACATCACTAATATGGATCTTAAAAGTGACTGCTCTGGCTGGTGTGGCTCAGTGGACTGAGCACCAGCCTGCAAACCAAAGGGTCACTGGTTCAATTCCCAGTCTAGGGCACATGCCTGGGCTGCGAGCAAGGTCCCCAGTTAGGGGTGCACGAGAGGCAACCACACATTTAAAAAAAAGGAAAAAAGTGGCTAATTTCTCTTTCAATTCATCTGTGAAGTAATTTACAGACATTTTTCTTTATGTGTAGAAAATGTTTCCTTATGCTGTATTTGTACTTGCTCAGGTCACCGTGAGGAGCTCTTTTACCTTCTGTTTACCCGTGCTATACTTCAATCACTTCCCTGAGTGGGAGTTCTATCCATTCTGACTGGTTTTCTAGCTGCTTGTTGAGCTACCAAGCAGTCTTCTGACTCAGAAGAGGTAGATACATCAGACTTGGTAGTGGGCATAAACAATTGTGTCTAGGCTGGCATTTTTTTTTTTAGAATCCCTTCCTCCAATTTGACTTTAATTCACCTTGTGTTAAGCATTTTTCTTTGTGATAATTGTGGTAAAAGTTACCAATTTTCACCTATGATGCAGACCACAATGTCCAGGACATGTTAGAAATTAACTACCAATGCTGACAAAGAGTATGATCCATACAAAAGGCATTTGAAAAAGATGAACGATCAGTGCACCTTGGATAGTAGGTAAAACATCATGGAAAACACAGGACTTGAGATGGCAGGTATGAGCAAGGAAAGGAATTAAGTTGATAGGGACAAATAGTATTATGGAGAATATTAATTCTAGGCTGAAGATATTTTCTTGATCTTGAGGTCAAGAAAATTTCTTTACAGTTTTAGTAGACAATATGAAATCAGTATTTAACAGTATTGGTAAGATGGACTGGAGCGAAGTGAGAATGACAGCAACACTTCTGAGGAGATGCAGGGAAGGACTCTGAACTGACTGCCAGGATTAAGCCTGTTATCTCATGGATCTTGTTATTTACATTTCTTGAGGAATATCTATTTAATTTCACTGAGAATATTATTTACACACCAAGATGACACAGGGAAGGAGTTGATAGCAAGTCACTGTGACTATTCATAGAGGGGCTAGAAGTTGGAGCCATCAGTAGGGATGGGGATTTTGTTTTTCACATTTAGATCTTCAGTCTACTTGAAATCTGATGTTGTATTTTGTGTGTAGTATGAAGTAGGGGTTCAGTTTCATTTTTCCTCTAACACCTTTTACTGTGAGAGCCAGCCCTTTCCTCAGTGACTCAGATATATGTCAACCATACAATATGTTCCTCTGTTTGCGTGGGTCCATTTTCTGGGCTCCGTAACCTGTTCTGTTGGCTCATTTACTGTCTGTGCCAGTACCACATCATACAAATTAATATAGCTTTCTACCATCTTGGTATTTGCTACAATAAGACCCTCATTTTGTTATTTATCTTCAAATTGTGTTGTATGGTTTATTTGTAAATTATTGTCATATCTTCTACTTTCTTCTTTTTTCTTGGATATTAAGGGACAATCATTCTATCATTATTGAAGTGAGCTGACCTAAATTGTTTAAAACTACCAGTGGTCACTTTTTTACTTGTTTAAGATAAAATGCTTTACATGCACTACTTATTTATTTCTTTCCTCACTTTGGTGAGGTGATGATTATACCCATTTTACCCATGACATCAATCAACTTACTCAAGTCAGTAGGTAATGAGAGTCCAAACCAGGCTGTGGGCCTGGGTCTGATTCTAAAACCATTGTTCTTCTCTTTATATAAGGCTGAGGATTTTGGACTTGGTCTCAAATATTATTTAAGAAAATGAAAAATTCAATAGAAAGAATATTTGAGAAAGATGAATTTGACAATCTGTGCAGATTGCCACATACGGTGTGGCTGGAAGGTGACAGTTTTGCTGGGAGGGAGAAAGACCAGGTGATTTCAGTCATGCAAAGGCAAAGGAAGGAAGGCTTAGACAGGTAATGGCAGGGGGGAGGGCAAGAGAGGGAGTGGATTCCTGCCAGACACCCATCCTTTCATACCTTATGTTGCTTAGCACTGGGCTAACATCATATCACCTACTCAGTAAATGCCTAAGCTTTTTATTACAAGATTCCTTTCAAACTGGACTTTATTTAAAGTGTCCTTTAAAACTTTTCTTTTAAAATATTAGCCTACAGTTGATTATTTCAAAAAAAGGAAAACTATTAAACTAAACTATACTAAAATATTATTAAATATCAGCAGAACTAAAATCTAAAAAGTATTCATTTCATGTAGTATATAAATCATAAGGAAGAGAAAATTTGTGTAAAATATAAAATATCTGTGATTACGAAAATATTTTAAGAGCATTTTAAGACTCTTAGGATATTTAAGGCATTTGTGTTGGTTTAGATGTTCCAATATTTACTTACTGAATTAAAGATTAATAGACAAATTTTTGTGGGAAACTGAATACTTCCTTGGTTTGTAGCTCATTTTGATACATGTGGATTTGCAGAAATTTTGCCCCCTAGAAAAACAAAGCAAAATAAGTTGTTGTCACTTATTGTCACAGACTAAAATAAAGCAAGGCAAACATCACTGGACTAATTTTGGGTTTAAATAATAAACCCCACATGGAACCCCTGCAGTTAATTGTAGATAATCAAAATTAAACCAAAACAAAACCAAAAATCAAAACAAAATCTAACACCTAAACTTAATTAAAATGTTGACACCAATAAAAGCAGTTAATTTTGTACCACTTTTGCTAATAGTCAATGAATTGAGTCACTTTCCAAAATGCAGTATCTTTAATGTTCAAACTTATTAATGACTTTTATAGAAGATGAAAACAAAACCAGCTTCAAGAAAGACTGAGAAAAGGCATAGGGATGAGAAGACAGGGTGAGACCTGCATTTCACTTTCCTGTAACAGTCAATTTATTCTTTCTGTATTCTTTTAGAGAATATTGTTAAAGAAAAAATAATAGAGATAAGAAACCAAAGTTGAACTCTGGGTGGGAAAGCTCTGCCAAGCAGGAAGTATGATGACACCCCAGCAGGGCCCAGACCCTGGGAAAGACTGGAGTAGGGGGTGGCAGGCAGGCCTTTGAAAACCAAAAGTCCACCATTCTCTCCCACATGAAGAAAGCAAGGTCTTTGTAAGTTGCTGATTGGCTGGAGCCACCTGGGCTTGCAGCTTGGGCAGCCCTGAGCTGACTGGAAGTGGTCTGCTCTGCAAGTGGGGATTGTCTGGGGATTAAGGATTCCAGGTGCCTCTGCCAAGTATGTGAGGTACCCATGTCAGGATAATGGCCCCTGATCTGGTCTGCTGTGCCGTCAGCAGGCTGGGCTGGGGGAGATTTGTCATTATGTTGATGTCTTATTGTAGGTTTCTTTGTGAGGGAACAGTGGACTTTGGACAGTGTCCAGATTTTAGTTTGCATCTGAGCACCATATACTCTCTGTGCCTTCATTTAAAAAAAATCAGATAAATGATATCTCCATTGACACCTACAAAAATCAGTTGCTCCTCTTCTCTGTGGAATTCTTAAACATTCTCATTTTGCTCAGGCCACATTGGCCTAGTTCATATCCCCTGCACTCCCTCCCCGCCACTGCCTTGTATTCACCCTGTGTTATGGAGGCTGTCCCAGTTAACATCCAACTTTTTATGTCAACATTTATCATATCTTTTTAAAAATTATTTTCTTTTTAAAATTTTATGCTATTTATTAGGGTGACATTGGTTAGTAAGATTATATAAACTGCAAGTGCATAATTTTATGGCATATAATCTGTACACTGCCTTGTATGTTCACCACCCAAAGTCAAATATCCTTCTGCCACTATATATTTGACCCCCTTTACCCTCTTCTACTTGCCTGCTTTTTTTTAACTCACAATCTTTCATAGTCTTTTCTCCTCTTTGTTCATTCAACCAAAAATTGTTTACTTTCCAGGGTCAAAACCCAAGGACTTGATGTATATAGTGAAAAACAAACATGCTTCCCACTTACCCTGTGATTATGGGCTAACCAATAACACACGCAGACAACTACACAAAGAGTCAAATTCATAATTGCAAACTATGAGAACTGCTATGAAGGGAAAGAACCAGGTGCTACAAGTAGGGTAACTCTATAATTCATCTTTCGAACTAGGGTACTCTTGAGAATGAAAGGAGCATTATTAATTATTATGTCAGAACAACAGGTAAAAACCAGGACTGTGCCAGGCAAGTTGGGACATATGGTCACCATACAGGGAATTCAGCTTTCATTTGACTTTACAAGGAAGACGTAAATTAGACCGAAAGAATCAGAAGGATCCATTGATGCAAAGATCCTAGAGAAGGACAATCTGAGTAGAGGGACCTAGAGTCTGCTGCAAGAAAGTTTTGTGTGATTGAGGAACAGAAAGAGCAAAAGTGATTGAGGCAAAAGTGGCATAAGGTGAGCTGGAGCCAGATCATTCAGGGACAGATTCTGAAGCTTGGACTTTTTTCCTAAATGCAATATTCAGAGATTGAAATATTTCATTACGTAGAAGAGGTGATAAAATCTAGTTTCTGTTTGCTAAAAGATCACTCTGCTTATTGCTAAAGAATGACATTCACAATTCATTAAATAAGAAAAACCATATTGTAAAAACTGAATGCATAATATGATCACATTTGTGTATTTGTTTGTATATATGTTAATATATTCAAAACAACCGTATACTTATAGAGAATGGCCTGGGTGGATATATAGGAAAACGAGATTGCTTGTGCTTTTAAAAAATTTTGTTTGTCTATATTTTCTAAATTTTGTTCATTGAATATAGGTTATATTTGTGATAGTAGTTCTAAATTAGAATAAAATAAAATCAAGAGAGATACTCTGATTGCTTTGTGGAAAAAAGACTGGAGGGAAGTCCTGGATTCCACATTCTTCCCACAGATCATCTGAGATGTTCCCCACCAATTATCTCTCCTCTTGACTATGGCTTTAATTTTTCTCTTTCATCAGGCTCACTTTTTCTTTGCCAGTACATACAACTAGATTTTTCTTATCCTAGAGGAATCCTTCAATTTTTTTCCTCTACTCTCTTTTATTTCTCCCCTACCAAATGTCTTGAGAGAAGAAAGAGAAGTCTACACTCATTACTTTCACTTTCCTCCTGTTGATTCCTTTGCACAAAAGCTTTCCTTTTCTCTTTTTTTTCTCCAAAGTCACCAGTGATCTTTTTGTTTCCAAATTTGATGGCTATTTCTTGGTTCATATCTTGCTGGGGTATCTGACATTTTCAAGTATCATCTTTAAACAGTATATATTATGGAGAATTTCTAAAATGTATCAGCATAAAGAAAAGAAATGCTATGGAGGATAGAAAGAGATGGTCTTCCAAATACCTATTGCCATTCCTGAAAAAAATAGAGAAAATTACTAAGTGATAATATGCAAAGAAATGTACCTGTACCTGAGAATTTTCAAAAATTGATGAAATCCATGAATTTAAGAAACATAATATAAAATGCTCACCTAGAAATAGTTTAGTAAAAGAGAATAATATCTGAAACAAAGATCTTAAAAGACATAAAAGGCAGATAACCTATATTGACTAGGAAGCAGTACTTTTAATATTTAATTTATAGAGTTAAATAAAAAAATGAAAGATAAAATACTAAAGAAAATAAATCATGTAAATTAGAAAGAAAGACTAGGTTTAAAACCTACTAAATTTCATGTATAATTTGTGAGGAAGGAAAAGTTATTTACTACATTTAGATTATATTAAGTATGTACGTTAAAACTTGTATGAGCATCAACTAATAAACATAAATATAATATATATCTTCTAAAAAAATGAAGGAGAATGTAATTTAAAAGAAGGAAGAAAGCACAGCAAAAACCAAGGTAAAAGAAAAATGAGACAAACACTGAGACAATAACAAAAGAATCTAAACAACTAAATTGATAGAAATAAACCTGAATAGTACATAACAATAAAAGTTCTAAATCACTGGAAGGGGGATTGTGATGCACTCACTACTCACAGTCTTCTTCAGGATTAAAGGATTTATCATGTCAGCTATGGGATCATCACTTGTTGATAGCCCTCAGATGTCAGTCCCCTAGGGAGGCTAAAACCTCCTCAACCAAGTTCACAGTCTCTTTCCAGGGCAGCTCAAAACCAATGACTGAGAGACCAACATGGAACAGTATAGGTTAATCCTTCAGAACTCTTCACATGGTCAGCTCAGGCATTCCATTGAGACCACATCTCATCTTCTGTCTCTCTGATCAGTCCTGCTCTTATCCCTTCCCTTCCACAGGTGTTGAATGCAATAGAACTCCCTAGTAAACCTCCTACATTCTAATTTCTGTTTCAGAATCAGCTTCCTGGGAAACAGCCTGCAGTAGAAGATACCAGAGTGGCCTAAGAAAGCAAGTGTGGGATGGGATTTTGGACCCCTTTTACTCCCTACCTCAGTCAGTCCGGGAGACTCTAAAATTGATACCAAGTGAAGCCCCTGGCATAAGATAGCAAAGAGTGCAATTGCTAGAACTTCCCCTGGAAGTGAATTGGAATGGTATACTACTGGAAAGAAATGCATTAGCTCATGTATGTTTCCAGCATTTGAAAAATATGGGAAAATAGTAACTATAAGAACAATGAAATTGGATGGTCATTATTTACCTCAATTGATGCTCTGGAAAAAGATAATGAAAAGTTGAGAACATTTAGTTAGCAATTGAAAGCTCAGTAGAAAGTCAGAGGGTTTCCTTGGCAGCATATAAAACAACGCTCACTTCCTACAGTGGAACAGCAAAGAAAGCCTGACCCAGCCATGGAAGCAGTAGAACTCTGAAGTAGGTGGAGTGCCCAGCCAAAGCAGATCTGCTGTGGTAGGACCTCAAAACAACAGAGGCAAGGAGGTTGTACAGAGGACGAGGTCTGTCCAGAAGGTATCCAGCAATGTAATAGGAAAAATAGAGACATTTATTGAAGAAGATACAAGATACAAGAAACATTGTATATAGGGCAATGATGTCTCAGTCCCCTTCAAAGTAGGCACCTTGGGACCTCACACAGTTCTCCCAATCGCCATCAGCTGCCCGGTCATATTTTTCTGAATCTCATTGATAGTCTGAAATCTCTTCCCTTTCAAAGGTGATTTTAGTTTTGGGAAAAACCAGAAGTTTCAAGGCACCATATCTGGGCTGCAGGGGGGCTGAGCCAGCTGGGTGATTTGATGTTTCACCAAAAATCTCTTCAGAGACATGATGCATGAGGTGGCTCATTGTTGTGAGGAAGCTGCCAATCACCAGTTGCCCATAGCTGTGGCCTTCTGAATCATCAGAATAGTTTTTGCAGAGGAATATTCAGGCTTAATGTAAATTGGATGCAGATTCATTGCTCAACTGGCTCAGTCATTTTGAATGTGACAGCCACACAGTACAAAGGCTCACTCAGTGGTACCTACCACCCCCACTGACTAGTACAGTGAAGTTATCATTGTTCATTCATGCACATTCCAGGCTACTCTTCTTGGCTGCCACATTACATTGATGCTGCACAAACCTTTCTTATTGTACCAACAATGGCTGGACTTTTTTTGGACAGACCTTGTATTATTGTGTACCCCAATATTGTAATGAGTAGCAAGATAGGAGGGGCTGCTATAGGATCTGACCCCTCAGAGAGGTTTGAAGATGGTTGACAGAACATGGTGTCCCTAAAGGTTAAATCAAAGGGCATGCAAAAGGGCATTACTGAAGCTGGGCTAGCAAAAGGAATTGAGAATGGGTGATCAGGAAGTTGAGGGTAGTCACCCCCAAAAGTCATGATCCCTCAGCCAGCTTCTGGACATGAGGCGGTCTTTGGACTCAGAACCAATTAAAAATCAATTTAAAAAATTCAAGAAAAGGAGACTTCATGTTTTGTGGACCATGAAACTACTAACCGAGCACCACTACTTTTCACTCTAATCAGAGCAGAAAAACTGTGTTCTTCATTTTTCTTCAACAGAGTAGTCAGCACGTTCAGCATCACTTTTTTGTGTGCTTTGGGCAGCCCTAAAGAACATTTCTTCAGAAAGCAGTTTCTGAGGTGTAGTCTGGAGTTTTATTTTAAATGTGACCACCTGTGTGAGGTGCAAGGGTTATTTTAAAAGGAGCTCTTTCATTTGTCTTTGTGGGAGAGAGGTTGCACACATCAAAATGACATCACATTTGCAGGGCACCTGTGAAACTCTGCAGAAGTTGGCTCAAGTACAAAAGACTTTGTTTTCCATTTTCTTTTCTAAGGTAGTTAACTTGATTCCTTCTCTCCATAAATTCTTTAATTGGTTTAATAAAATACACAACAAACTGAGTGCTCTTTTCTATTAGTTCCATTGTGGACATTTATGTAGTGAAGTTTAACTGACCTAAACATTGTATTTTATGCAAAAAAATTTTAAAGATTTCAGAACAGCTAAAAAATACTTAAAAGACAAATTTCAAAGTAGTAGGGCTTTCCTTGACAATAATTCTCACATTCACATTAGTTACTCTTAAATAAAACCTCCCCTGGCTTTCCATAGGCAATAAAGAAGGCATAATACCTCTTTATGTTTATTTCTGTACCATGTGAACCTTTACTAGTGGGAGTGTTCAGCTAATTTTTTAAGACAGAAAAAAGAGAAGCAATTTAATATTAACTGTGCTGTGCCCTAAGGCTAATCAGACAGCTGGAATTGGCCCAAACTGATATATGATTGTAGCATTTTCCAGAAAAAGCTTATTTTTTTTTCTTTTGAGAGAGGATCACATGAAATGAGAAAAGCAGGGCAGAAATTCAGAATTTCAGATCACCTGCATGGTCAGATTCATCACTGACCCTTCACATGACTTCAGCTAAGTTTCAGTTATCATTAAGAGGTAAAATTTACCAGATGAAGGACCCCGTGGAGGAAATAGTGTAACCAGTGCCTGGTGGGCTTCACTGTGGAGGAGGGCTGCCTATAAGAACTGTGGTTTTAGTGGGATGCAGCCAATGCAAGGAACATGGCATTGAAGTAGAAAATGTAGGGGAAGAAATATCCTGACACTTCTCTCCACTCAACTGTCTGATATTCCTGAAGCCAGAAGGCAGGGGAGGCTGGGGGACGCAGCCACCCCACAGGACACACTACAGTGCAGAAAATGTGGGGCATGGCTACTGGGAGTGTGTGGTCATGTTTTCTATTTCTTTTCAACCTGTGTATAAGCTTTGTATTGTTGCTATAACAAATTACAAACGTATTGACTTAGAACAATAGAAATGAATTATCTTATGGTTCTTGAGGTCACAACTCTGAAATGGGTCTCACAGGGCTAAAACCATAGGTAAGTCTGCATTCCTTCTGGAGGCTCTAGGGGAGACTCCATTCCATGCCTTTCCCACCGTCTAGAGGCTGCCTGTATTCCTTGGCTCATGACCTCGTCCTCCATCTTCAAAGCCAGCAATATCGGGCTGAGTCCTCACACTGCCATGTCTCTGGTTCTCCCTCTCCAGCTTCCCTCTTCTACTTACAGGAACTCTTGGAATTACATTGCATCCACCTGGCTAGTCCAGGATGCTTTCCCCATCACACAGTCATTGGATTAATAGTCTTGATTCCCCTTTGCCATGAAACCTAACATATTCACAGACTCTGGGGTTTAGGTCATGGGTATCTTGGGGGAACCACTTTTCTTATTACACAATGTTAATTCAAATACATTGCTTAGGAATAGTATGATTCTCGTTATACCCCACAGTGTTGCAGATAAAATAATGACCAAAGATCCAACAATGACACTTTTAGAATTCTCATTAACTCCTGGTATTTGTCACTGAATGAAGCCTAAAGATATCATGAGTGGGATGTATATTGTCACAGATGTACAAGGATTCCATTTGAATACAGTTTTGAACTAGAATTTATCAACCGTTCCCTCATTGGAACTCCTTGTGATATTTCAAAATGTCTCAAGTTCTGGCTTTGGGAAGGGATCACATTCTAGGACAATCTCTTCAATAGGTATTCATAAAGTCTCTAAGGGAAGACCAAACTACACAGTAGACTATGCATCTCTTTCTTGAGTAAGGGAGGGAAAGCTGACACAACCACTTCATATTAGCGCTTATGTGGTTAGGATTTACAGCTACTTTAGAAATTGCAGATTCATATGAGGATCAGGGAAGATGCTCATTTTCTCCCATTATCTGCAGTAGATGTCACTTCAATATCAGTTTTCTTTTACACAATTCTTTAGCTCCTTTTGGTAGACAATGGTAGTCATCCCTGGATGCAGGTTAGTATTGCACCAAACCTTTGCTGTTAGGTTATAAATAAAGCAAGCCTCCAACCGAGCTTTGCCATAACTAAGATATTTACGAAGTCAACCTTCACTAGCAAGCTAATATGAGCCATTTTATAAACCTGTTCTGAAGGCGTGATAACGTTCCAGGTCCACGTTCTTTACGGGCCCTACCCAACCACACAGTGCACAGGCAGTTCTCTTAAGGTGGCAACAACAGCATTTCAGAAGCAGCATCCTTGCTACTGCCAAAAATACCTCCAAAAATGGTTGGATGTAAGACTTTTAAGAAATCAAGCCTCAAGTTCCATCTTTAAGAGTGGAGGCCATAGTCTGGTGCTGGACTCTTACGTCCTGTTTTAAACTATGTTAACCAATTGACATAGTTTCAGTAACTTTAATTTCACCAAGGATGGCTCATTTTTAACATTCATTATGCTAGAAAATAGTCCATTCTTTCCACCAGGTGAAATTTGTTTCTGACAGTCTCTGTGTTAAGTATCAGTGCTCAAGGGGTTGGTGGCGGTTGGATGAGCGGAAGCCCTGAGGTAGCTGCCTCTGAAGTTTGGCCTTACTGTATTCCTAACTGTCCACTTCCTGGTTGTTTATTCTCCATTAGGGCAGCTGACCATTTCACAATGAAGCTCAGCTAAGTGGTACACACATAATATCACACTGTATCTGTTGAACTATTCAAAAGTTTATGACAGGCATCATAAAAATCAGCAGTGAAATTTTAAAGACTATTAAAAAAATCACCCTGTTGCCTTTTTTGTTGATCAAAAGAAAAGAATTTGTGGCCTGTGAAGTTGAATTTTCCTGAGTAGCATAGGTTTATTATGCTATGAACATGACATATTAAATGGAAGTTGATTAGTAGTCACTGAACTTTAGAATTGGGAATAGTTCTTTCTTTAGGTACAGCTTCAATGTAGGCACCATCCCAACCCCATGAATAAATGTCAGGAATTTTAAGGAGTCTTATAAAGAGTATCCCTTGAAGAAACCGAGAATTAAGGTGAAAGAGTATGGCAAATGTATCTCCTTCAGTGCTTGAGATAGATGGAATAGCGGTTAGATCATGAACTCCAGACCGTACGGACTGTATTTCAATCTCAGGTCTGCTACTGATGGTGGTGTAATCTAGGGAGAGTCGCTGACAGTCTGTGTCTCATATTCTTAAATAAAAAATGTGGATAACAAGAATATATCTCCCACAAAAGGTTGCTGAGATAATTTATATATATGCACACATATTTTTTTAAAGAAAGTGAGGGGAAAAACAGTGCCTGGCACATAGTAATCAGTGTGTAAGTATAAACTATTGTCATTATTATTTTTTCAAAGACAAATCAGAAGACATGGTGATGCAGAGACTGCCCACAGTGTCCTCGTCATTATGGATGAAATGAGACATTCACACGGACTACGGAGTCCAGTGGAAGAAAAGGGACAGCATGGCTTTTCTCTCAAGGGGAGCAAAAGCCTTTGCCCTTGCTTCGATGAGCTTTTATTGTCTTACTGGGCACATTCATTACATGAAGGTTCTTATTAACTATGCACAGGTTTGCTTTAGGTGGTTACCTTTCACAGACAACAAAGGAGCCTATGACGCTAATCACGTCACAGAAGAAGGGTATTAGGAAATGAAAAGAGAAAAGTGGTTGAACCAGTTACACTCATCCTAGGAAGGTTTAGCATAGATTTTAGGAAGTTACAATAAGCACTTGCTGTCCCAATCCAGGGTGATGGAGTTTTAGCAAAAGCAAGACTCAAACGGGCTTGGGCACATTGCAAACCTGATTTCCCATGAGAGAACTTATCTGTGGGCATGTGTTCTATGCATCTCCGAGTGGGAGCTGGGCCCACGCCCCACAGAAGGGTCTCCCACAGCATGGTTCTCTTAGTAGGAAAGTAGGCCTACTAAACTCTAACAGGAGTGTCCAACCTTTTGGCGTCTCTGGGCCACACTGGAAGAAGAATTGTCTTGAGTCACACATTAAACACATTGTGACACATAATCACACAAAATATTCTAAAATGTGGTAAGTAAATTTATGATTTTGTGTTGCGCTGCATTCACAACCATCCTGGGCTGCATGCGGCCTGCAAGCCGTGGGTTGGACACCTCTGTTTGAATTAAGGATATTTTTCCCTCTCCCCTGCAAGTCATGAAAGAGAAGGCCTGTTCAGGTAAAACTTTCAACAGAGGCTTGGAAAAGAATTCTCCTTGCTGCAGGCAGCTTGCCCCCAAGAAGACAAAAGAAAATAGCTCACCTGAGCATGCTCTGTTCAGGGTTCTCAAATTTGCAAGTCAGATGAGTTGTTTAACATTCTTTGAAATAAAGTGAATAAAAGCGTACAAAGGAGCCAGGAGTGTTTAGGAAAACCACACCCTCATAGAAACCAAAGAGTAGTTGATCTATCCTATAGGACACTGTGAGGCCCCTTCCAATTGAGAGTGGGAACCAATTTTATCACCAGTATAAAATGGAATTTTAAACTCATATAACTGAAATGAATTGAGTCAAACAGGCCTCAGGCATGAAAGATACAGATATTTTTAAAGTGACAACTATCAGCTTCTGTCCATCTCTTGTCCCTTCTTCACTCTCCTACTGTGCCCACCTTTTCTCCATGTGGCAGAGAAGAAGGCCACTTGCAGGCCTACTTCATAGTCTTCCAACTCTGTGACACAAAAGTCAAGACCCCCTTCTTTTTCACATTCCAACTGAAAATCCAGAGGAGATGTTTGATGGACCAATTTGTCACATGCTTGCCTCTAAACCAGTTTCATGACCAGGGGAATGGTTGGGCTGAATCACCTAATTTCCCCTGTGGTTAGGCAATAGGGTTTTATATTGACAGTTCCAAGAGAATCACATTAGAATGGAAGGCCCCTTAACTTTTTGCTAGGTTTCTTGGAGGATCCCAGGTCTTATCTATTTGCTTGCATACTGGCTGGCACAATATTGAATGAATGAATAAATGAATGAATGAATGAATGAATGAATGTCACTATCTCTGATAATCTCAGCAGTTTTGATTTTTAGACTATTTGTCCTCTATCTCCTAGCTTTTAAAATGCATTTTGACATTTATTTTTCTGTATTTTAAATGAATAATCATAGCTATATGTTTTGAGGGATTTGTAGAAATAACAATAAGCTGTTTCTGTTGTGGCCTATAGCAATCAATTAATATTTAGGAGCATCACTGGGTTTCTGGAAATCTCCTAAATCCAGGGAGCATTTTGGCCAGACAAAAAGCCAGAGGAGACCAACGTAATTCAGGAATAATGGAAAGAGTGTAGCAGTATAAACATTAGCAATTAAGTGGAGACTATTTAAACAGCTACTCAGACTAAGAGAACTGAGAGACTTATAAAATGAAGTGTGTTTATTGTTTTTCAAGGACTTTTAAACTTGTTTATATTTCACCTCCACCAGCTTCTTCACGTACTCCTTGTTCAGTTATAGTTTTTGTGCCATGGGGTAAAATAATGTTCAACCTATTATTTGGTACACAGTAGGCTGTAATGTTTAATTTAAAACTTTTGTTGTAATTGCAGAGGAAAGCTTTTTCAACCTCTGATTCAGATGCAAGAGTCAAACCTGAGATTAAGAATTGCAGGCAGGTGGTTTACTCGCTAATGGGATCTTAGAGAGCAGAGGTGTGGGGAAGGGGGAATGACCCAACAGAGAAACTTTTTAATGACATTCCCCACTGATACAGGTGGCACTCCCTTCAAGGGACCCTTTTGAAATGGATCTGGGATCCCATTCCTTAATGATCAAGGCTGGCCTCTGGGGCATTCATTTTCTCTCTCTTCTTATGTGCACAGGTGTGAGTTCTCAGTGGTTTTTTTCTGAGATGTCAGAGAAATCCCAGGCAGAAAGGAGAAACGTACTGTGCAGGCCCAAAGAGAGAAATGTATTATGCTGTCCAATCGTTCCTGTAGAGCAAGTCAAAGACTGTGTTGCTTTGGTCACCTTAGAAGCAGCAGAAGTAAGAGGTAGTGTGGATCAGAAAGACTTTGAAGTGATACTTAAGAGGTGTGTGATGCATTAGCTGTCTACTGCTATCCACCTTTCTAATGATTTTATTTAGAAGCTAACAGCCTGCTTCCTGACATTGTTAAAATCTCTCTCATCCTCTCACCTACAACTGGTATATATGCCAAGAAACATCATCTTGGTGAGAGACTATGCCTGGACCTGGTTCTCAAAACTTCTTTGCAGAACTTCCCTGGAATTCCCAGAAGCTACTTAGGGTTATTAATTTGGTCTTATCTCTTCTAATCTGTAGAAGCTGTGATGATTAATTTTATGTGTCCACTTATCTGGGCCACAATGCCCAGATATTTGGTCAGACATTATTCTGGGTGTTTTTGTAAAAATGTTTTTGGATGAGATTTACATTAAATCAATGGTCTCTGAGCAAAGCAGATCGCCCTTCATAATGTAGGTGGGCCTCATCCAATCAGTTAAACAACTGAAAGGAACAAAAGACTGACCTCTTTCCTGAACAAGAGGGAATTGTCCAGCACATTGTCTGTAGACTTCATCTGCAACAGACACTTCTCCTGGTTCTACAGCAGACTGATTTTGGACTCAAACTGCAACTCTTCACTAAATCTCCAGGCTACTAGCCTCTCTCATCAGATTTTGGGCCCACCGTACCTCCACAGTTGCATGAACCAATTCCTTAAAATAAATCTCTTGCTTTACATATGTGTATATCCTGGTGGTTCTCTTTCTCTGGACAACTCTACTGATGCATGAGTCATCACAGATTCGCAGAGAAAAGTGTCTTTATAGCACCTGGTGAGTCGGGATCTCAAAGTGATGATGGCCCGTTGCCTAGAGCTCTTTGTTAACATTGGTGGTGGAATAATGACACTTGAGCTGATCCATTTCATATAGAGCCAAAGTTTCATAGACAATATTTTTTTAAAAATTTGTGATTTACCTTGAAGAAAAATCATCTAAAATTATCAAAATTAATCAACTGAATTATGTCAAATAAAGTTAGACATAATTACAACTATATAATATTAGGACAAAGGGTATACTGTTGAATTTCTTGCATAATATGTGGGATTAAATTTGTGGCATATGTATTACATACATGTTGATTTAGGCAGCACAATGACTAATATGGACATTTTGGCAAAAAAAAAAAAAAAAAAAAAAAAAAAAAAAAACTCTTTGACACCAGTTTTCTCAAAGACCCTCTCAGTCTTTGGATATTCAAACCATTCTCTGTAAAGTCTTGTCTTGACTTAACTCTTGATAATTTTCTTTTCTTCACTTGCTAACTAGTTCAACTGCTAGATCCTCATTTGTCAATGTCTTATGCAGCATTTGAATGTTTCTCCGATATCATTGTTCATTGACTTTATCCAATAACAAGTCTTTTGAAAGCCTTGCTGTTTCACTTGGAGAACGATTTGCCATACCTGCACTGTACTTTTGGCTTTTGCACACACATCAGCAATTGGAGACTATCTAAGGACTTCGGCATGGTGTGTTGAGAAAGAAGCTGATGTTGAACAGGGGGGTGAAGGTAGAAAGAAATGGAGTGGTGCTGTTTTATCAATGCTCAGTTCCTTAATGTTATCATTTTTGCTCCTCTCTAAAGCAAGATATAGTGTGTAACTTCAGGAACTCAGGGAGAAGAACAAAGAAGCCTTTTATCTAAAACCCCCTAGAGGACATTGAAACTGGGTCTGTCATGCATGTGTGTCCAACCTGTGGCCTGTGGGCTATATTTGGCCCAAGATTACTATGACTGCAGCCCAACACAAAATCATATATGTGTTTAAAACATTACTTAGTTTTATTACTAAGTTTTATACTAAGTTTTATTATTTAGATATGTACATTTTCTATATTACTGATTACAAACTTGGGACCTGCTCATTTAAAAAGATTACTGGAAGGGCCACTGAATAATTGGGGTTATTATGTGAGGACTTTTTCGCTTATCTGTGGTGGCAGATATCATGAAAATCAGGCACAGACTTTTGCTCACCAGTTTTTGTTAGTGTTTATGTATTTAATGTGTGGCCCAAGACAACTCTTCTTTTTCCAGGGTGGCCTGGACACGCCCAAAGGTTGGACACCCCTGTTAGTGCTCTCCAAAACTGGCAGAACCTAATTCCAAATCATATACTACACAGGTTGCTGACCCTGCTTCAGCTGTTAGTTTCCTAGAGAGAGACATTTTATGTCTATAGCTCCCATTCTGCATTAGCTTGCATTGGCTAGACTGTATTTCACATTTTAAAGACGTGTCAAAATGGATGGGTCATGTTGCTTTTGGAACAGTTTACACATTTCTGCTATTTTATCTGGGATTTCCATAGAGACTCCTTCAGACAGGGGCCTGTGTACTTAATGTTTGTTGAGCAAGTTGATAGAGTTGATGAACTCAAGCTGCCACCGTAGACAGTCTTTGATTTCCTTTGCTTGGATACAAGGTGACTTTCAGCTAGAGCACACACACAGTTTTCAGGAGCTTAGAGCCTATGATTTCAGCAAAATGGTTATTTTAGCAAATAGCTTTGAGAACCTGAGCTAAGATGTACAGAGACAAGATAGAAGGCAAACGTATTCTAGGTGTTCTCTTTTAGGGGTCAGATTCAGCTCTGTGAAGAAGTAGCCATCTTTGCTCAAAGGTCTGTATAGACAAAATTGTCTGTGTATTTGGATTTAGGTATGGTATAGTGATAAAGTGTGGTAGTTTCAGGGTCAGGAAGCTGGGTTTGAGCCTTGGATCCATTATTGAGACATTTTGTGGTCTCCCCCTAGTTCTGTTGCTGCTCAGGTCCTTACTTCCCATATCTGTAAATTGGGAACATTAACAGCATTCGACTGCTTAGGTTATTGTAAGGATT
The DNA here is from genome assembly GCA_004027475.1 of Anoura caudifer. NCBI lineage: Eukaryota > Metazoa > Chordata > Mammalia > Chiroptera > Phyllostomidae > Anoura > Anoura caudifer. Next base: position 56,040 of record PVKU01007980.1, read on the forward strand.
ATAAACAATAACACAAATAAAGGGATTACATCAGATGTTACCAAAATTTCTCAGTTTATGGGACCCTCAGGTTCTCAGTAATTTTTCATGGTGTTCTCCAGTCAAAAGAAACACCCAGTAGTACAGTGAAATGCACAGGTCTACCTCAGGTAGGGCTCATTCTGGGAATATGTGACCTGAGCCTTTTGTTTATTAAGTAGTTAGCTACCCATAACTTCATACATATGTATGTTCTAAACATTTAGTGACTGCTTAAACACTTTGAGAGGGAATTTGTTTTCATTCTTAACTGCATATTTTAACAATGTGATTATGTGCCTATTGGACATTGCTAAGTTTCTCCAACTTTGAAATCACGTTGGACACTGGCACTCTCATTTTCTGTTCTATGTTGATTTTTTGGCAGTAATTGCTTTTCAATCACAGTGTGTGAAAACCCAGGTTCACAAGATTTAATGTAATTAAAAGGAATAAAGTGTGATCTGATGTTGAGGGTGTGAAGTAGGCCATGCCCTGTTCTATAGGTGGAGAGGATCGCGGTTTCTCTTATAACGCAAAATATCCCCAGAGCTCCTCCAAGTTCACTGTGGTGCCTCCAGGCAGGATGTCACTTGGCAGCTCTCCTACCTTTCCTCCTCTGGTTGTATGCGTCCTTAAAAGCTCTTCCAGGTGATTTACACATGCAACATACCTGGTTCAGGAAGGATGACATCTGAGCAAATGCAGTGACAGGAGTATGTTATCTGATTTAATTATCATCACTCAATGTCATCTCTGGGAGAACACCTGTGTAGCTGCTTTGTGCAGCACCATTCTAAATTTCCATTTCATGCGTATGGTATGACTGAGAACATAATGTGATTGATGCCCTTAGAGTTCTACAAAGTGGAAAACCCGGAGAATAGGGTACAGGCATGCTGCAAAGTACTTCCTGTGGAAGATCTCATTTAATCCTTTAGAGAGCAAATCTTCAGCAGTCTTAAGAGAGGCAGTATGTCTTAATTATCAACTTATTTCTGGAGGTATAAAGTTTGTGTTAAAATCTTTGCTTTGTTGCTTAAGCTCTTAGTATCTTCCAGGTCTCAGGGATGCGTAAGGGACAGTTGTTTGAGGGGATGTGAGCAGACTGTGGCCTGGAGTGTCTACATATGTACATGATAGATGGAGCCAGATATGGGAGGACAAAGGGGTAGGGCCCTGGTTCAGGTGCTTCATACAGTGAAGTGCTGTCAGGGAACGTTATAGAGTTTGAGAAGTATAAATTTGAACCAGGAGTTCCAAATAATGAGAATACATTTGTCAAGTTAAGACAATAGAATATATTTAACAGCTTGTTAGCTTGATTAATAGAGTTTAAGTAAGTTGGTATATAGTAGGTAGACCTCCATTTCTACTCCTTCCCCAGGCCCTACAAATGTTGAGGTGGGATGTTGGGCTACATGAACTTTCAAAGCATAATTTAGCAGAGGAGTAAGATGACCAGCTTTATCTTTCAGGAAGGTTAGGTAGCAGTGAGGTCAGCAAAGGGTAAGTTTGGAGGAAGGGAAACAACAGCAGGAAATCCAGACAAGAAATGACAATTCATTGCTATGATGACAATGGGTGTGAAAAGGAAGGGTGGGTTTGAGCAATATGGAGAATGTACAGTCCACAGGGCTTACCCGTGGACTGTTTAGTTACAGATACCCAATAACCAGTTGCATATCTGGGTCAGGATCTTGGGAGAGAAGGTGGGGCTCAAGCTACAAATTTGGGGATAAGAGGTATGTGTAGTGGTAGCTGGAGTCATGGGTAGAAAATACGGTAATTTGAGAAGTAAGTAGCATAAAATGAGAAGAGTGCTGAAACTAAATCCCTGGAGAGCAACATTTAAAATACAATTACAGGGAGAAGAACATTAGAGAGTGGGGGAGAAATTCTGAGGGTATAGTATTGAGGAAGCCAAGAGGGAATCAATTGTCTTTAGAGATGAGAGGTCAACAGTGTCTTTGCTGTAGAATCAAATAAACTATGTATAGAATAGTGTCCACTGGGTTTGGCAGTATTCCTTGTCAATTTAATATGTTCGGTAAATATTCCTAAATGACTGTGTTGAACAGCAGGGATAGGGATTAAGTAAATGTGTAAAGGAAAAAGTAATGCAAAACCCATAGGATGTTAATCCAGCCATGCGCTTCAGATAATCTTGAACTTGAATCATTGCTATAGTATTAGGTACTTGTCACCAGCCAAGAGTTTATCACAATGCCTGGTATTGTGAAGATGTTAATACCTAGCAAAACAAAATAAAAATAGATGAAATTAATTTCTGCGGACAAAATTTTCTAAAATGCCATGTCAATTGGTGTCATCTGTCCTCATGGTTCTTCCTGAGTTGCTGCTCTTTAGCAAACCAAATCCTATCCTATAACCAGCATCAAACTACTTCTCCCAAAACTTCTCTCTGATTTACCCCCTGTTCATTTAGCTTTTCTTACTCGCCTTTTGATACCTTTTGAAACACTACCATGTACTAGTAATCTACTTGGACTATCTAATTTCCCCCATGACATTTTAGGGGCCTTGTGATCTTATCTATTTCCCATAGTACCAAGCATTATGGTTAGTAGATTCTCAAAAAATATTTTTGTAGAAATATTTGATTATCACAGGGCAGTCAATGTGCCAAGTGAGTGGTGCCATTGGAAGCAATGGAGCTTTTTCTTTGTCTTAGAAATGAACAAGAATATAATGTAATGAGAGAATTGGAAGGAGCCTAGTTTAACTCCAAGGTTCATTTATGATCTTAATCAAATGTGCAAAGTGAACATGTGTGCAGGGATTTGAGGCATTGTTTTTTATGTGAATTTTGAGTAGATGGTGGCTTAGGGACTGCAACAGTCATTCATTGGCCTCTGCTCTAACATTCCTTCCTTGTCCTTCTCTGTGAATGACTGGGGTGCTGACCCACGTAGACTGCACTTCCCAGGCTTCCAGCTGAGTTCAGCCAATAGGAAATTAGGAGATGAAAGAAAGAAATAGAGTGTTTGCCCTGGCTCTGCCTTGGCAGATGTTTGCAGCAGTGGCTCTATCTTCTCTTGGCTTTCTGTTCTACTGGATGGGCTTCTGTGGTTCCAGCTTTCCTGGCTTCTGGGCCCTGGGACTCCTGTGTCCACTCATGGTGGTTGTCGTTTTCCGTGCTGCAAATATCTAGGTTGCCCCACTGATATCTATTTGGCTGCTAAACTGTTCTATTACTGAGAAACCAAATTTCTTTTATTATATCCCCCTCATTTGAAATATATAACAGAAGGGCACACAAAAATAAAGGTATAAGGAAGGGGGAAGAGTCTGAATAAGAGATGAAAAGCAAAGAAAAACAAATGTTTTCTCCAAGGAAGAAATACAGGAATGCGTTACTAAGGACAACATGTGCAAAAACATTGAAAACAAATGTGAGACTTCACCAGAATTACTAGCAGCAAAAAGATTTTATCACTGGAGTAATTTGAGAATTGATTCCTTTGACTGAGTTCAGTGGAGCCAGAAAGGAGACAAAGGAGAGCTTGTGATTTGATGGAGATGAGCTGGAAAAATTGACTTAGGCACTTTGGCCCATGGAAGGAAATGAACCATACATAAGTACATAAGTGGCAAAAAAGGGAGGAAGCTGCTACTTGGATGAGTCTTGATTTTGATTTGTTGCCCCTGATGGGTCTTTGACCTCATAGAATGGTTTCTACCTATGCCGGATTGGCAATGCAGTGGAGCGAGTAACTGAACGATTACAGGTGATACAACAGAATTTCTAGATTGGCATCCTTTTGCCTTATTTGTGTATAAATCACCAGTGGATACATTTGCCACTTAGAAAACCACCTACATCTTAAGGTGGTCTTCAGGTTCTGTAATTACCCTGCTGTGGCCAATTCCTGTGCTAGTATATTTTAATAGAACTATGAGTTCATACTCCTAAACTAGAAAGATGGGGATATTCCAAGAGGCCCAGAGACCATACTCCTGTGGGAAAGAGAAAAATATTCTCATTAAAAAACCCCTAAAAGACAGTCAGAGAAAGACACATAATATATAATTTCATTCATACGTGAAATCTAATGAACAAAATGAACTCACAAAAAAAAGAGACAGACTCATGGATTGAGAGCTGGCTGACAGCTGGTCAGGGCAGAGGTTGGGAGGCTGAGTGGGGGTGGAGGGATTGAGCAAAAAAAGGGGAAAAAAGAGAAAAAAACTGGTGACAGACAACTGCATAGTGAAAAGGTGGGGTGGAGAAGGGTATCGGGAGGATAAAGAGTGACGGACGGACATTTGACTTAGGGTAGTGAACACACGATACAATGTACAGTGTGTGCTATAGAATTGTTCACCTGACATCTGCATAATTTTGTTAACCACTGTCACCCCAATAAAGTGAATAAAATGGAAAAAAATCCAATTTATCCTTTTCTCTAAACTTCTCTTTATAATTAAGTTGAAGGCTGTAGAAAGTTCAGGAAAATCCCTGACCTGAAGAAGGATTTGTACAAGGAGACCTGAAAATGTAGCCAAGGAGTTGAAACCTGGGAACAGGCTGGCTTTACAGGAAGGGATTGAAAACTTTTAGTCTTTGTAGTTTTTCCAGTGTCTGCCTTGACATTGGCAATTTCACATGCTTTCGGTTTCCTGGTTCGGCTGGGGTTGTGAGTAGTTGCTTGTTGGATTGGATTAGGTTGTGGGCTTTTGTGATGTAAATTAATGTTAATAATTCTGCCAAAGGCAGTCTTTGCATTATTTAGCCACATTTCCTCAGGATTCCTCAAAGGAAGCCAGAGATCTGCAGACTTCCACATTATATCAGAGTGGGAGTTTTTGTTCAAAATTTGGAAAAAAAATCTGTCATTGGCCATTAAGCCAGAGCTGTTCCAGTTTTGTGGACACTGATTAGTTAGGAATTTCCCAGAAATCAAATCTTGCTTTGTTATTCTACTTCTATCTCTTATTTAAAAAAAAAAAAAAAATCAAATACTGCACAAACTCTCTTTTGACCTCTTTTAACTGAATTTTTATAGGAAAGATTTATATAGCTATAAAATTCTAAAAATCATCTTTAATTCCTTTTTTCTAGTTAATTTCCAATCAACAATATGATTTTTTAAAAGATTTTATTTACTTTATCTTTAGAGGGGAAAGGAAGGAGAGAGGGAGAGAAACATCAATGTATGGTTGCTTCTTGTGCATCCCCCGCTGGTAACTGGCCAGCAACCCAGGCATGTGCCCTGACTGGGAATTGAACCGTGATCCTTTGGTTCGCAGGCCAGCACTCAATCCACTGAGCTACAACAATATGATTTTAAATAATAAAATAAGGCTTAAGACCTTAGTAATAGCAACAGGCAAGTCTCTAGTTTACCAATTATTTGGATTATTCTTTATAACCTGTCATATGAATTTTAGAAAAAATTCTATAAATCCTAAAAACCAGGGCCCAAGGTTGTGTATTAACCAATAAAAGTGGAAGTGCTGAGGGCAGGTGTGTTCTATTCTTTGTTCTTTGAGTAGCTGCTGCAAGAGGGAAGAGCTATGCCAGGCACCAGGGATTCAGAGCTGACTCTTGGTGTTGGAGGTGGGAATTAAGTCCTTCCACAAGAACATAAGAAAAGCATCTCAAGGACCCATGCATGGGAGATAGTGGTGTTGCATGGTTTATTTTTCTGTTAGAAGCTTTCCCCTGAGTTTCCAATGTCCAATCTCCCTCTGTCGTGCCACAGAAAAAGCCCAAGTGTGTTCTCAGCAGGGCCAAGACAAAATCCAGTGTCCAGAGCGTCTGCTTCATATTAAAATTTAGTCCTTTGGAGCCTGCAGGTAGCTGCTAAGTGGTCTCAGTCCTATGCATGTAGTTCATCTTGTTCTTGCTCCAGTGCATCAAGCTCCCTCCTGGAGTCTGTGTATGGAACCCATACAGTCACAGGCCATGCTGGTGCTAGAGCCACATGATTAGGTGAGTGAACCATGTGAGTGCAGTTAATGAGTAAGAAAGAGAGCTTCTTAGTCCTTTCTGATAAGGACTCAAAAAGGAATATGCCATCTGCTGCCAGCCCGGTAGCTGCTAGACTCATATGGTCATGTACTCCTGGGTGAGAGGGTACATGAACAATTGGGTGGGTGCCAGTCACTCAGGCAAGAAAGAGCTTCTTTGTTCCCCTGGGATTAGTTTGGTTTTGGAATGGGCCAGGTGCCTTTTCAAAAGAACCAGTTGCTTTCCCTGGCTTCCGTGGGTTTTGGATGGGCCCACCTTCCAACCAATCCCTTCTTTCCCTAAACTAGACTGACAGACCTCTTTGGTCAAGCATCTCTCCCTGTATCATTTTGATTTCTGTTGTGCTTGTGCTTGCCTTCCCCTGCTCTCATCTGGCCAGCTGGTGAGGGACAGGGGAAGGCAGGAGTGCTAATCCACTTGGAGAAATGCTGTAATCCCCTGGAGTATGAAGCTGCAGCCTCCTGGCTGAGCAAGCAGACAGGTTTATACTTCCCAGTTTACTAAACTCAGTGTCTAGTTCCCTTTCCTCCCTTTTTTTAGCTAAATACTAACATTAGTTCTGAGGAAATTCATAATGGAGACAGAATATAAGAGCTAAAATTCTAGTTGTTTGCCTTCTTCATGCCTTAGTTTCCTCATTGGTCAAATGGGTACTTGTGAAATTATAATAGTAATAATAGTTAACATTTATTGCATGTTTGTCCATGCAGTGTTTGAAGCATATTCCATGTATGAATTCATTAAAGCTTCAAATAATTTTCTGGCATAGGTCCTTCTGTCCTTCCTCCCTCCCAATCTCTTGAGTACTCATTGCCTCTCTGAAGAGAAATTCTTGGTTCTCTTAGGTCTTATGGAATGACTCTGGGTCATTTTTCACTGTGGTTAATGGCTTCTCCGATCCATGTAATTTTCTGAAACTTGCCTCTAAACTTGCAAGAACAAGATGTTCTTGTGCAGAACATCCACACATAGGCAGAAAGTCCTTCAGCTTTCTTTTAAGAGACTTTGTGTCAAAAAGATAATGAAAATACTATTAGGTTTAGTTACCTATGGAAGAGTCCTGAGTACTATATATAAAAATAAATTTAAGATCAATTTCCAGCTAATATACCTTACAAACCTACACAGAGTTAGTCTCTTTTCATATCTTTCAGGAAAGCTATGCTTTGGAAGCTTAACACTCCATCCATGGTTAGCACAGGACTGCAAAAGCTGTCTAGCCCCCAGGCTGGGGTCTCAGCGAACAGAAAGCTGGTGTAAGCTGACCTGGCACAGAGCCCTGCTTTCCACCCCGACAGTGACTCTTAGCCAGGCTCTCAATTACAGTAACAACTTTTTGGAGTAAGACTAGACAAGAAGCTCCTCTTGTTCCCAGATAGATCTGAAACAAGGCACAATGGTAGCCCTTAACAATGAAGAAGAGGTTAATTTGCTTTCCCTCTAAATGTGAATGCTAATGTAATTATTGCAATAGTGCCAACAATGGAAATAAACAGAAGGCCCAGTTAAACCACAAATATACGGGCCCATACCACTTGGCAAAACATAAGAGCCCGCAGTGCTGGAGTAACAGCAATCAGTGCTTATATGTAAAATGAATTGCAAGGCTGTATGGGGCCAGTGGAGCAATTTATTAAATTCAACTAGTGTGACACTAGAGATAAGAATATGTCTTATTTGAAAAGAAGGAATGTGATTCCACATTTCTTGAAATCTTCTGAGTTCCTAGAACTTTTATTGCTCAAATCTCCTTCCTTGTTCTCCACATCCTGCTAACCATTGGAGCAGAGAGAAGTTAGGGAGAACCCCAGGGTGAACATGAACTGCCCTAAGAGGAGGGGAGGAAGGTAACATAGTGAGGAGCTCTCCAGCCTGTCCTGTGCCACTGCTGAAGAATAAGGACTTTCCTCCACCTGTCACGGTTTCTATACATTTTATTAATTCTAAGTTATACACAACTTCTCTCATTTCTATAAGGTAGAAATTGACAGTGGTTTCTAGGGCATGTCTCTGTAAATACATTGAATGTAGCATGTGTGAGCAAAACACAGCATTCTGCGTTAAGCTTCTCATGCCTTAGAGTGAGCATGCCCAGTTCTTGTGTCTCAGTCAAGTATTTGTGCAATTTACCGTGTCTTCAGCTCTTACCACAAGGGATGGCATTGTGTGATAGTTAGTGCAGCTCGCGGGAGCTGTGCTGATGACATTTGAGGCCAGTCACCTGCAGGTTGTATAACTTCACAGAAATGATTTACTTTCTCTGTACCTCAGTGTCATCATTTGTAAAATGGGTGTGATGATCCCTACCTCATAAGAACACTGAGAGAATTAAATAAGACTATGTATATTTATATATTTTTATCTTGCAATGCACCTGGTATTATTTATCAACAAATAATGTCATGCTATTATTACTGAGACCCAGTGGTCTCCCCATAGACTTAGAGTCTGGATGGGGACATAGGATATTTATTTATGGAACAGTGAGTAAGGAGGGTTTCTTTTTGACTTTCTCAAGCTGGAATCCATTTGCGTCTTCTCCATGTCCCCATGTCAGTTTGTTTTCATCAGAATGAATAGCTGGATAGTTTATTTTCATCAAAATAGAAGTCCCTGCACAGGAGGGACTTCTATAGACAAAGGACCAAGAGTGGGATATCTAATTCTATTCTTGACTTTCCCATTTTTTTGTTGGCTGGCCTTGGCCATGTTCTTTACCTCCTTGGAGTCTCCATGTCCTCATCTATAAGTGGGAACAATACGATTATTCTCTCCCAGGATATTTGTGAGAATCAAAGAGATCATGAAATAGTAGAATATTAAAATTCATTATAACAAAAAAGCTGTTGTTAATATTGTTTTGTGGTTATTTATGAATGTATCCTATGCCTCAAACTAGACAGAATGATTCCCAGGATAGAGACCTGAATTGCTTTGAAGGGCTGTGGGCTAGGGAGTGAGACTCACTGTAAAGAATATGATAGAGCAGCTGTTAGATAAGCAGGTCTAGTGCATCATTTTATTTGTTGAGGCTTCTTTTCTTTTTCCATGTAAATTACTCTGATTTTTCCCAGGAAGATCCACTGAAGAGGAAAATGGATGGTTGGGAATATCAGGGAAGATTTCCAGGACCCAGGAACAGGAAGGGCTGGCAATAACTGAAAGACAATAATAATGAAAAGCTTAAGGTGCCTTGCTTGCTGGGGTGAGTTTTGAGCTATGGTGGTATATACTATATATTTATCCTCTGTTCCCAGGACAAAAAAAAAATCTGAAGCCAAAATAAACAAAGGAAAAAACAACCAATCACCAAGATCCAACCCAACCATCAACAACTCCCCTACTCAACATCATAAGAGCCAAACCAAATCACAAGTGGTTTTAAGTTGCAGCTCCATGGATGGCACCGAATTAGAAAGATCTCTCTGACGCCTAGGTCTGAAGCCTTCATTATGGATAACCACAATCTGCAGCTCTGACTGCATGTATGTCTGGCACCCTCACATTGGGCACCCAGGAGAAACCAGTAGTGGTCACTGAGTAACTGTTGCATATTCCTTCAAAGACTAGGAAGGGAGTGTCATTCCTATTACTATCCATTATGATTCTAAAGGGTCCTGATTTGGGGTACCCTCAGTTCTATAGTTAACTGGTTCTTTAGAGTGATGTTTTGTTAGGATATATAGTGTTCCTATTTGAAATTCATGAGCAAACTAATTTACACATAAGACCCAAGAGATCTGCAAACATTGTTTGCCTCTAGCCACATTGCTAAAGAAAATTATTAACTGTTGTTAAACATACAGTTTCCCCATGTGAGAAAACTCTTCATTACAGATTCTGAGAGATTGTTTCTGTGCTTTTGAATTGAGGCTCACATTGAAATCACAGAGTCTTAAGATGTCCTACAGTTAAAAGACCTACTGGCCTCTAGTGTCCCAGTTTCAGCTGTTCTGGGAAACATGAAGCCCTCATCCCCAGGCCCTCCAAAGTGAATTTCTTAAATACCGTGAAGCTTTATAATTTAAGTCAGACCATCCCAATATACTATCCACCCAGTGGTTTCCATATGCTGTAATAACTCCAATTTTACCTGTGTAGATTTCATGAGTAAAAGGACCCAGATGATGGTGATTAAAGAGCGTAGCTAAAAATTTTGTTTCAATAAAGATAGAATGGATTACTATGCAGCAAAGAGTACTGAGTGTCTACTAAGGCAGTGGAGAATTTCCCATCATCACACTTCTTACAACAATCTTGTGAGGGACATAGTATTTTTGTTTTTTTGATAATAAATGCGAGAATCAAAGAAGTTAAGTAATTTTTTTAGTGTCACAAAGCTGGTTAATGGTACATCCTAATCATTAAGTCTGATAATGAATCCACTTCTTCTGGAGAGAACAGTTTTTTCTGCTTTTATCTTGGTTTTCAAGAAGCACCTCAGAGATTCCATCTGGCATTTAGGTAGTCCTTAAATGCTTGCATTATTCTAAAACACTGTGACTAGTGAGAGACATATGCAAAACTAATATATATTAGTTATACACACACATTTCTTTTTTAATAGAGAATCTACTTTGTGACTCTTTTAATCTATATTTTTAGGAAACCATTCTTTTTACTTGCTTCCCATAGACTCCTGTATCATTCTGCAGCAGAGCAGATTCCTGTAAGATAGGCAATTGTAGATTAGTTTTAACACTAATCAGTTAAAAAAAAATTCACCTCCATTCCAAAAGGCAGTCATGATTTAACTATAGGTAAAAATCTAGTGAGCCTAAATACAGACAACTTGAAACCTTGTAATTTTGTTCTTACATTGTGAGCAGCTATTTTTTTTTATTGCTAAATAATTATTTTGGAACAAGTGTATTATGTTATAATGAAGAATTTACTTCAAAATGGGATTATTTCCTTCAACAAATATCTGATTTATATAGTGCTTAACAAAAGTAGTATCATAAAACAGAATATTAAAAAATTTTAAATAGGCCCTGGAAGTATCTCCTGGGCTACATAAAATTTTGATTTGAAAACTAAGCCAACACCCTCTTTAGTAAAGGGTGCTTGTCTATGTTTGTATAATTTAAGATACTGCAAGACAAAAAATGGCATCTCTAAGTCTGGGAGGTAAATTGTTTTCTTGTGAGCCTGCCTTATTTTCATGGTCGAAGTGTCTTCCTCATTCTCAGGATATATGTTCTATGAACTAATCTTGCAGGAACAGACCTGTTATTTGGAGGAAAGTCTGCCTACAAATTGGAATTAGTTTCAGGTTTGTAGTGACAGTCTTGGAGACTCTTCAAACAGTAGTGAGGTTAATAAATATGACTTGAGGATTGAATATTGAGGGCAGTGTGCACTGAGGACAAACTTAGTGGCAGTCACAGCTTCTACATAAGAACTGTGGTTCTGGTACAGGCGCTGTGATTCTCCCCATTTCCGCTCATCAATTAGTGATGCTGATGTCTTACATATTATGCGACAATGCAAAAAATACTTTCCCATGTTGAAGTAGTTTGGTTATTAGAGCTACTATATAACAACAGGTGCTACTCTGGTCTATAATGGGTAGTTCTGTCTTTGACCCTGGATTATCTTCTTTCTCAGTGATTTCTAAGGTTAGAGTAGATGCTATTCTCTGTATTATTCTTACAAAAGAAAAAATAAAATATTAGATCACTATAAAGGAAGCTTAATGATGTTCCCAACTCTCCCTGAGCCACTTGGCCAGAAGGTTCCTGTGCATTTGACAGAGGCTGTCTGCCTCTTTCAGCCTCCAGGCTTCAAGTCCTTATCCGAGGAAAATGCAGATGGCAACGATGCCAGATGCACCAACCACATTTTTCTGGGTTGAAGATCTTGGGAAAATTGCAAACAATGTATCATATTTTTTCTTTCTCTCCATGAAGTTCCTAAATTATTTCTGTTGGTCAAGGCTCTTTTCTCTTCTTATAATGGAGCTTTTTACTTCTAGAATCTATTTTCTTAGACATTTTGGGCTTTTTTTTTTTTTTTTGGTAATAGTTATTAATTCATCTCTTAGGAATGTCCTTTTTTCATTTTTTACTTTTTAATTAAAGTCGATGTACAATATTATATTAGTTTCTGGTGTACTCCTCAGTGGTATAGACTAAGGTCAGCTGCCATCTGTGTTCTGCCTGGGGCTTCCTGGCATGAGCTATAACATGCTCCATAGAAGGCTGCTATTGATGCTGGGCTTGGAGGTGCCCCGGAGAGGCCAAGCTATGAGCCAAGGCTGGCTGCTGCTGGTGCGAAGCCTGGAGCCACTTAGCCAGTTGTAGGAGGCATGCTGAGACTAGATGCTGCTTGTTTGAGATGTTTTAGAAAAATCTGAAACACCAGCCAAGACAGGCCATTTTTATGGAAAACCATTGGAAACAGATTAAGTGCACCTGCAAGTTGAGTGGGGTAAGGACTCAGGAATCACCAGCATGAGCTAACAGGGTGAGCCAAGTGATGCAGTGTCAGATATGGTGTCTGCCTGCTGGCTCTGTGGGGGAAGGTCTCAGTAAAGGAACAATGGTCTCTGCCAGTACTTCTGTCTGAGCAAAAGCTGCTCCTCCAGTTCTTGCCATGATGCCAGACAATTCAGTTCCTCCCAATATGTCCCTGGTGTCCTTTGAACAGCTACCCCAATATTGGAGCTCAGAGGATGTGAGTTCAAGTAATTCTATGTACAGGCCCTTTATGAGAAACATCTGGGACTTTGGAAGTCTCACTCAGCTACAATCCTCGCTGGTTTTTACAATTGGAAGTTCTGAGGACTTCTCTTCCTGGCACTGGAATCCCAGGCTGGGGGGCCTGATGTGGGACTGGGACACCTCACACCTCAAGGGGAACCTCCACCGCCAAGACATCCTTCCCAATTTTTGTCTGCCACATGTGGATGTGAAACCAGCCTATTTTTATCTCTGCCCCTCCTACCAGTCTCAACATGGCTGCTTCTACATACCCTTAGTTGTAGAACTTCTGTTCAGCTAAGTTTCAGGCAGTTCTGAATGATGGTTTTTCTGTAGTTCAGTTGTAATTCTGATGTATTTGGGAGCATGTGAGTACTGCATTTGTTTACCTTCAAGGGGATGTCTTGTCTGCCATGACATAGTTGTGCGTTCTCAGAAGGCTCAGTTTTTGAATACAGCCTTGTTTGTGTGGAGGTTTATTGAACCAACATATGCTGTCTTTTTTTTTTTTCTTTTTAAATCTTTTGACATCTTATTTATTTTTACCAGGTTCTAGCTAGGGCTCCCTTACATGTGGTTTTTCTGACTGCATTACAGACTCCATTCTGCTCATGCTCTATTGAACTAAGTGAACTCTTATGTTCCATCTGTTGTGTTTTTGGAGGGAGACAACAAAAGCAAATCTCAAACAAAGATGGTAAGGCAACTTCACCATCCAAATTTAGTAGAATAGCTGGGAACTAATATTATTATCTTTTGGTATTACCATCTAAATACTGTCTCTTCTGAGGATCATTCAGGAATAACCTGAATAACCTGATCTGGTGTTTTAAAAACAGGGAATCCACAATTCTTGTAAAATGTTATAAAGCTACTCCAAGGGGCTGAGTGGATTTGGTGCTTTTCTTCCATTGAAGAGGGTCTTGTTACCTCCAAACACTTATTCTCTGCCTTTTACTCACACTTCTGAACCTCTTAAAAGAAGGTTCTAACCCCAGAATCATAGGAGTTTACAGGGAGAGTCTGAAAGAGAAGAGGTGGCTTTTCTGGTTTGACTGTTTTTATGTATTGCTTTGTGACAATAAATTGTCATGAATGTCATGACAGGTCATGAACTGCATGATGTATTACAACCCTGGTCAAGAATGGACTACAGTGGAATTCATTTTAGAGAGAGGATTAAGTTCTAAAGGCAGTGAAAAGCACAGAGACAAAATAATTCTTTGAGAGCTTTAAGGAAGATGCTCTGATGGAAACCAACATAGAGCCAGTTTTCCTTCTGATTCCTAAACAGATGAGTACCAGAAGAGGTTGGCTTGTTTCTTTTTTGCAGGAGGTGAGAGGAGGGGAACAGAGGCATGCTATTCCAAAAATATGCCTTTTTTAAAATACTTCAATCACACTTAAGGGAAAAGCGGATTTACCTCTCCTATCTTTGGGGCATTTTCTTATTGAAGGGAAGGCAAGCAGATTGCCCTCAACTGCAAACTCAATCCCAAAATTTGTATGCTTAAATTTGCGTAATTTAGGTGCACGTATGGTGTGGCTCCAAGGTTGTTCCTAAAAAAAAAAAAAAAAAAAAAAACTCACTAACCCCCAGTTTTGAGAGCTAAGAAGGAGGTCCCGAGTCTGTCCTGTTGGATGTTACTATCAAGGACAACAGAAGTGTTGGAAAGAAGAGATTATTAAGTGTGTCCTCAGTTTGGAGACAGAACCCACATCTTCTTAATGAGCCTTTGTTTGTACAGAGGCTACTGAGGTGCACAGAAGGAATGAGGCTCCTGTGGAGAGACTGAAGCTAACTATATTAGAGCTGAAGCTCTAAGTGGTTGAACTGTTAATAATTGCCAACTCAGCAGGCATAAAATTCAGGAGGAGAGTGAGGGCACTCTCCTAAAATCTGGAGAGCTCAGGTAGGGATGTGGGTGCTTGAAGAGCTGAAATCCTTGATCACTGTGATGTCAGAGTTCTCTGCAGACAACTGTGTGAACAGCAACACTGGCAGGGAGACATACCTGCATTAATACCTGGAAAATTCTCTTTCTTGGAATTTTAAACGTTGATTGGCCAAGTTTCACTGAAACAGGTGTATTATTCGGTTATTGTAAGTAACTTTGATGATTTCCATTGTAACCCAAAGAGTCTCTTTTCAATAGTTTTCCTCTAGCCAGAACAATAGCAAGTGGTAGCCCTGAGCTGCCAAGAAGAGATAGTTCTACAGGTTTCTGGACAGGACTTGAAAGAAGGGAGCCTGATTCCCTTGTCCAGGGGCATTTCTGCTATAATGTGGGCAGGGGAAATAGGATGTCCATTATGTGTGAGGCTGCTTCACCAGCCATATTGGAATTCAAACTCTAGCGGTGATTGCAATTTTTCGATAAAGAACCTGAGACAACATAATAGTTGGTGTGCTCTGTCTGACAATTCAGCGGCATGGTTGCTGTGTGGCCTCTGGCTCACACTTACCAGGTCATGTTAGTGAGCAAAGTCTGTAAACATCCCATACTTTCATTTATATGAAATAAAATGTCATCAGTTTAAATGAGAGAAATCAAAACAATTTAACCATATATTGAGAGACCCCAGATTTGGTTCTGTATTGCTTCTAAACCTTAATGAATTGGGGGTGACTATAGCAATTCATTATGTTTTTTCCTTTATAAAATAAGGCCATGGAGTGTGGGGTGGTAGAGAGATGTTGGGTGTTGTCTATTGACTAGTCTAAGGCCTTTACTGGTCTAGCATTCTACGGGTCTGAGATGAGCAACTCTCTTTGCATGAAGTAAAAATGAAATGTGTTCTGAAACATGTTCTTTACTTGATTGCTCTTGTTAGAGCATTTCTCTGTCTGTAACTGTGGTTCTATATTTTGGACTTCAGTAAAAAAAGTCCATGTGCTCTCTAATAATCCCTATGCTAATAGGTTTCTGCTGAGCAATGAGGCTTCAGAGCTGGAGTTTGTGAACAATTCCGGCAAATGTATAGATTAGTTGCTAGGGCCAAGTTGCAAAAGAAAGTGAGTAAAAATAACTGAGTACTGACCATACACTAGGCATTCTACTGATGACTCTACCTGCTTTCTTTTATTAATGCTCACAGTAACCCCAGGAGTTCAGGATTATTTTGTTTTCATTTAGTAAATGGTTGTAGTGAGGCTTACAGAGTAACTTTCCCAAGCTCACAGAGCAAGAAGGTGGTAGAGGCTGGATTTGAACGCAGGTTGCCAGGAAGGCTCTTTTAAACATAGTGTGATGGTCTGTTGACTTTTTATGTTTATTGCAATAAACTTTTTTTGCTGTAGTGCTTTGGGAAAATTGAAAATATCTTAAAATGCTACATGTGATAAACGTTTTATAATTGCCATCTAAAAACAAACATGTAACTTAACCAACCATTAAAAAATTTATATAAACTTACTGTACAATAAAATGTTGTTCCAATTTTAAATTAAACAGATTAAAATAAATATCTAGTTTAATTCCCGGAACTGTCAGCTACTCACTATCTGTTTAGTCAATTAGACAATCAACTATTTGTACGCTCAGGAGTTTTATTAAGTTACCCACCAGTCTCTCAGTGTTTTGAGTGTTACTATGGATGCCATTGCTTTGCTCTGCTTTGAGAACTGCTGTCAGAAAGTGACAAGCACACACCGCAGATCTTGTTAATAAAAAACTTTCAAATGGAAGACTAGCTTAATGCTTAATTACTTTTGATAAAGACTATGCACACAGTGAAATTGCCACTCATATTTTCACAAGTAACCTTATCCTGCATGTATATTAAAAAAAAAAAAAACAATCAAAAGCCAGTGTCAACAACAATATTCCCATTTAGGCTATTTCTTTAAGGAACAGTCCAGAAGCCTCAAATAGCTCAACATTTTTCACAACTGAGTTCACATGTTTCCTAAGAACTCTGAGAAGGTCTAGGAAACTACGAGTGAGGGTGGGAGGAAGAATGAGTATTTCTTACATTTTTATTTACTTTTCTTTCCAAACCAGTTTTGTTCATGAGGACCTCTTTTTTGGGCACTTGTGGCCTTTTATTACTTATTATTCATAGTATGGCAAAATATTTATATTTTCTTACTGAAAACAAGGGAGAGTTGCCACGAAACACACAAAAGACATTTTCACTTCTTAGCTGCAGTAATTTAATGCCCCCTCCTTCCACATATCACAGAAGCTGACCCCCACCCACTCCGTGGATTTCAGGATATCCTTCTGTTTGTTCCTTTTACCACTGGGGACATGCGAGATAAGGGAGAGATAGCATGTCTCACCGAGAGCCACACTTCCTTATGGATCCACAACAGATTGGGTTTCTAGGAAAATGAGCTTTATGTTCTCAAACTTTATAAATGTTTCCCCAGTCCTCTTCTCTCCTTCTCATTGTTTCTGCTGGCTTCGGGCCTTTCCTTTCTCTCCCTGGCTGCTGCTGCGTTGATTTTCTCACTGCACTGGCTGGTTAGCATGTTAAATATCATGAGAATAAGCTGCTCCCTGTCCTGGCACTGCTTTTTGAAGGAAACATTTCCTTCCCTTGTGCAAGCCAAGGAGTTGCTTCCATGGGGAGAAAGTTGGAGTGCTGATTGGAAACATACGTGATTGCTGGTTTAAATTTGGCTTATTTGCAACAGAATTTGGGAGAGATAGGAGAGAGGGGTTCTCCTGGTTCTGAGGTGGTTCCCACATCTGCTTCTTATTAGGAGCACTGTGGAGAAAAGATTTGGAAATTAACTTAGTTGTGGAATAATAAAGTAGACCTCAATATGGGGGATTATAACTGATTACCCTAGAAAATGAAGGGACAACTTCTCATCCCTTGGGTCCCTTACTTTTTCTGAGGTGTTTAGGCACTAAATAGAAACTGGAGAGGTATTCTCTACCCTCTCTATCCCCAGAGGATGAAGGTAATATTTCACTCCCTCTTCCTAAAGAGCCTAAATACAGGCTTTCAGGGCACAGAGTGCACAGCCAGCAAGGAGCCATTCACCTAAATGTCCCGAGTCCTGTGGGACCTACAGCAACTGCGGGTATTCTTAGGGACATGATCAGATTTGCATCCATGGGGGAGAGGCAGGCCTGCCTAGTCGTCCCTATTCTGGATCTCTCTAGAAATAGGCACTGGGCATAAGTCTTTAAAAAGAAAACTGTTTTTCACCTTTCTGGATTGTCTTTCTGATGGCAGCATGTGACCTCTCTAGAGGTCAACATCATAATCTGAAGAAGATGCCCAACCCTCATAAGTGCTATTCTCTGCTTATTCTCGTATACTCATTTGTTTGTTTTTTCCTCCTCCCATACTGAATGTAAGAACTGTCATAACAGACATCTTGTTATTATTATCTTTCACGTGCTCAGGGCAGTGTTTGGAATATTGTGACCATTTCACATCCAAATGTTGAATGAGTGAATTAAGGAAACAAAGATGGATACTCTCCACCCATGGAGAGTATTTCTGGATGCTGTCCTGGTCCTTGAGTTCTTGACTGAGACAGCTCTGCATCGGGACCGATCCTCCTCCTACCCCCACCCCAGAGTTGCAATAGATCATTCTAACCCCTCTAAGGTCAACTCACCTACATTTTGGGGGTAGGCAGGTAGATTTCCACAATCTGGGGAGCTTTCACCTTCACTTGGAACACCTGCATCTGAAAATTAGAGCAACAATCATCCATTTAATGTGGTATCATTTTGCAGGCAAAGGGCTTAATTAGTTTACTTTCAAAATGACCATCTAATTCTGTGATTTATTTTCCATTTTCCATTAAAGTAACAATAGATTATTGATTTTAGAGTTATTTTAACTAGTCATTTCTAGTTTTAAGAGTCTAATGAGAAAATTACTGATTGACTCAGGAAATAGGAGTTTATGGTAAAGACAGATTTTACATCCTATCATGAGAATTATTGCATTGTTACTTTGTAATTCCTCTGCTAGAGAGTGAGTAAGGTCACCTCTTCATGCCTCAACCAAGAGAGGAGAAGTTATTTTTGAAATAATTTCTTTTGGTCATCTTGAGTCTGAAAGGGGGAGGCAGGCCAGTCCAAATAAGAGGGCCCATGACAGGCCACGTACGAGCTTAATATTCCTAAGACAGAGATCTCTCCAGTCTGTACTCACACATTTGAAATGATTGTGGAGGGAAATTTCACCACAGAAGGTTGTGACTAAACACAGCCTTGTGACTAAAACTGTTTTTAATGTTATCTTGTGTAGAAAAAGGGGGGGACTTTTTGAAATAATCTTCTAAATGATGTCTGTCTCAGAGTTCCAAACCTCTTATTTACTAGCTAATAGCAAAATGTCTAATTAATGTGGTACAAGTAAAGAGGAGCAAGCCTCCCTAATCTTTGAATAAAATCATTTTAAATTTCTTGAGTTTGCACGTAATTCACTATGGCCTTTCCAGATTTTCTGCTTATACTGGCTATCTACCTCCAAATTCTATGAGCAATTGACTGACTTTCTCCTTCTAATTCAAAATTTCCAGGCATTCAGGGAGTCTTATGGGTTGTGCTCAATTAGTTGCAACAGGGCATGGCCAGCATCTGGATTTCTACCTGTGGACCAAGCGACCATTCTGGGTTCTTTCAGTTTTGGTTTCCATGAATCTGCCCCCAGAGAGCTCTAAACAGAGAATTTTTCCTCAGAAGGAATCATGCACACAGCTATGTTTCACAGCATTGACATCTTTGAGAGAAAGTAAAATCAGAAATCTGGCTTGTTTAATTCCATCAATTCTTCAAATGTCAACCCATTAAAGAATCGCAAAAAAGAATTTAGCTTTCATTGAGCTGAAAGCAACCTTGGATAGTACTTACATGAATTCCCTGGTTTTACAGATTAGAATCTGATGCACAATGTCCTTGGCAGAGATCACAGAGGTAGTGTGGGTCAGAGCTGGGAGAACTCAGGTAGACTTGTGCAAGGAGTGGTGCTACGAATCCGGTAAATTGTCTTCAAAACCTTTGCTTGCCCACATTCTTCTTTCACCCTATTTTCTTTAATAAGAGAAGAGTTTAATTTCCAAATATATTTATTAAAGGCATAATTAGGAAATCAAGAAAGAAGGCAATAAATAAATAGTCCAATGTTCTAATATGTTTTAAACTGTTTACTTCATCTAGTTGGTGAAATAAAAATAACTTTACCTAAATTTTGATAATATTATTGACATTGTTTAGGTTCTTTGACTTCTGTCCATAGAAATTGATAGTATTTCTCTGACAACATCAATGGAGGGATTGTGTAGAAAAAATTAATCTTAGTATTAAACCAAAAACTCTCATTTATTTGAGAGAGACCAAAGTTGGTAAAAAGAAACAATTTAGAGAACAAAGACATACAATTCATTGATTTCAATGACATAAAGCAAATGTAGCCCCACCAACAATGTATTTATCTGATGGAGTCCTAAACAGATCGACTATGATGACTACTCAGTATATTAACTTTTTGTGTTCATAAGTTGTGCCTCTGGAATGTATATAAATTATCCAGAAATAGGGACACTGCAAACTTCATTCCAGACCTTGTTCTAATAAATGCCAATTCTTTTTTAGTGTAGCTGAACTTAAAAGTTTATATGGTTTTGAATAGTTGGGTTTTAAAATCATCTATTTCTCTCAAATTCCCAGCATGCTTTACCACAATTAGGTGAACAGAGTATTATCTGTGGATTACTTTTGGCTGGTGGGAATATGAACCCTGGGACTAGGGAGGAATGGTGAGGGTGGTGTTCACTAAAAATGAATTCTTAAACTAATGACTGCCTGGAGCAAGAGACCACACCCTGCTGTTACTGTTTATTTTTCATTTAATTCTTTAAGAATTAGGTATAGGAAAGTGGGAAATATAATGTGCTAAGGGCCATTTATCATTAGAATTTAGTATTTTAAAGGAAAAACAGTCCTTTATGTCCTTTGGCCATATGACATGTATTAAAAAGCAGGAAGAGCAGTGGGCTGTGGATTGAAATTTCAGACCTATATGATTCATCTTCTCTCCAGTTCAGGATCACCTTAGTCTCAGCTGGTCAGAAGAAAGCTCTGGAAAACAACCTGGCCAACCTGATCACTTTCTGTTTGGGGATGGCTGACTTTTTATCCTGAGACTTTTAGGAAAATTTAATTTTGTTGGATTTGGCAGGTTAGCTGGATGTAAATGTATTCTTGAAAAATCACAAGCAATTTAATTATAAGAAATGGAAGGTTATTCCCCAATGGCTGCTGCTATTATAGAGGTAGTCATAACAGCCCTCTTCATATTTTCCACTTTTCACCATTTGAGACAATCCAAAAGAGAAAGAGCGAGAGGGCTGCTGTGTGTCCTGGCAGCAAGCAAACTAGATACTGAAACAAAGAACATCAGTGACATATCAGTTTCCCTTGGGAAGGCCAGGCTGTTTTTAATAAACCATGAGCTTGAGAAACCTTGGTGAAACCCTCGAGGAAAAGCTTATCCGTGTTATAGGGCATTCTAAAAGTAGCTGGAGGTATTTATTTTACCCTTTTCCAAAAGACTTTATTGACTTGATTCTATTTTACACGTAGAGTCAATAGGACCCGTCTCACCCTTCCCTCCCCTGCTTCCTCCCGAAACCTCCCTCAAACCTGACACCTCCTCAAATCACTACAAAATAAACTACAGAATCTCAAAAGAAATAAAAGCACGAATATTTAGCCATGCTCCCTGATAACTCGCTTCTCTCACCCCCAGCTAACACATGCTCTTGACAACTTATAAAGCAGCCTTTTTCTAACCATCTTTAAGATAAGGGGAAATGACACGCGGCATTCCAACAGCAGCTGGAGTGACCAGAGAATCATTGCTTCTATGCTCAAAGAAATTTTTTCTCCCCTTCTAGTTTCCTCCAGCTAGTTTAATAATTAAGTCAACATAAGACATTAACAAGAAAAAATAACTCAGTTTAATTACATACATATACATATGAAAACCCCACAGACATGACAGTGTGAGAAACCTGACATGCCTGAGAGGTTCAGAGACAGAAAGGTAAAATGAGGTATCTATGACATTCTGAGCTAGGATGACTTTAGGCACCTGAGGCTTCAGAGGGAGGAGGGTCATGTATAGGTTGATAAGAAGAGCAGATGTTCAATAATTAAATATTTGCCCAGCCCTATAGACAGGTCATAAAAAATTATTTCTGCTGATAACATTTACGATGGACAAGGCTCCAAATTTACATTTTTTCAGGGAGAGGTGAAAGTTTCTCTTGAGCCTGCAAGGTCTCAATTACCTTCAACTCAAAATAATCCACATGCCAAAGTAGCACATTTTGGGGAGGTCTGTTCTGAACCTCTTCACTTCTTTCACTTTGTGGCTACATTGAGTCATCAGCAGGTACAAGTGAAAAATCAAAGCCAGATGAATGTGTGCTATAGAAAATGCTTTTTAAAATTCTGATATAGCATCATCTTATCCATACCTAAAGAAAACAGCAAATTGAAAAGGGAACCAACTGTATGGGAAAATATACTTGCCAATCATATCTTGGAAAGGGTTTAATCTCTAAAATATATAAAGAAATCACACAACTCCACTACAGGAAGACAGACAATCCAATTAAAAATGGACAAAGAACCTGAACAGACACTTCTCCAAGGAGGATGTACAGAGGGCCCAGAGACATATGAAACAATGCTCAACATCACTGGCCAGCAGAGAGATGAAGATTAAAAC
The DNA here is from genome assembly GCA_004027475.1 of Anoura caudifer. Lineage (NCBI taxonomy): Eukaryota > Metazoa > Chordata > Mammalia > Chiroptera > Phyllostomidae > Anoura > Anoura caudifer. Next base: position 78,474 of record PVKU01007980.1, read on the forward strand.
CATAATCAGATACCACTTCACACCAGTCAGATTGGCCATCATAAACAAATCAAATCAACAAACATCAAGTGCTGGTGAGGCTGTGGAGAAAAAGGAACCCTAGTGCACTGTTGGTGGCAATGCAGACTGATGCAGCTACTGTGGAAAACGGTATAGAGTTTCCTCAGAAAACTAAACATCACTTCCGGCCAAGATGGAGGCATAGGCAGACGCACTGTGCCTCTTCTCACAACCAAATTAAGGACAACAAAGATTTAGAAACAAGAAAACAACCAGAACTCAGAAAATCAAACTGTTTGGAAGTCCAACAACGATTCATCCAGACTGGTAAGAGGGGCGGAGTTGCGGCAGGAAAAAGCGGAGGTGTGGACAGGCACGCAGGCAGCAGCGGCTGGCAGCCCCCAGGTGCATAGGCAGCGACTAGCAGAACCCGGGCACAGGGTGGCAACTGTGCAGAACCAGTGAGGCTGCACAAGGGAGCTGGCTGACTGGGTGGTCCCACATTCACACGCAGATAATCCAGGCAAGGGGGAAGCGGTGGAGGGGACTGGAATCTGAGAGTGAGCAGGGCAAGCGCCATTGTCTCCTCTCAGACCCTGCCCCCACATGCAGTGTCACTACCCAGAGACTGGGCTGTCCCGCCCTGGGGAACACCTAAGGCTCCACCCCTCACTACCTAACAGCTGCGACTAGACAAAACAAACAAACAAACAAAAAAAACCCAGAAATGAAAATGGCTCAAACCGGAGAACAAATCAAAGCCCCAGAGCCAATTTATCTAAGCGATGAAGAGATTGCCAACCTATCAGATGCACAATTCAAAACCCTGGTAATCAGGATGCTTACAGAATTGGTTGATTTTGCTCACAAATTAGATGAAAAAA